>JACXGJ010004175.1:0-47653 GCA_016801105.1 Esox niger | reverse complement strand
AAAGTGACTTGTCAGTGACTGACCCAGTCATATAAAAGTGACTTGTCAGTGACTGACCCAGTCATATAAAAGTGACTTGTCAGTGACTGACCTAGTCATATTAAAGTGACATGTAAGTGACTGACCCAGTCATTTTAAAGTGACTTGTTAGTGACTCACCCAGTCATATTGAAGTGACATGTTAGTGACTGACCCAGCCATATTGCAGTGACATGTAAGTGACTGACCCAGTCATATTGAAGTGACTTGTTAGTGACTGACCCAGTCATATTGAAGTGACATGTTAGTGACTGACCCAGTCATATTGAAGTGACATGTTAGTGACTGAACCAGTCATATTGAAGTGACATGTTAGTGACTGACCCAGTCATATTGAAGTGACATGTTAGTGACTGACCCAGTCATATTGAAGTGACATGTTAGTGACTGACCCAGTCATATTGAAGTGACATGTTAGTGACTGAACCAGTCATATTGAAGTGACATGTCAGTAACTGACCCAGTCATATTGAAGTGAGATGTTGGTCTGTGGTACATATGTCGTGTGTATATTCCTTTTGTCATTGAATGATTTAATCTCTTCTCAGATATCCATGTTTAGAAAGAATTGCCCATGGTGATGATGATTTCAGTCAGGGCACTTGTGTTCTTGGGGCTCTGTCATGCTGGACGGAGGAGTCTAGCCTCAAGTCCAGAACTCAAAGATCCACCCAAGAGAATCGGTAAGCCAATAATTGTCCAAACATTCTGTTGTCTTTGGTGGTATTTTTTGTTGTTTGGCTTTTCATATGAATACTTAATTTTACTCCCCTCCGACTTGACATTACAATGTGATTCCATTCTGTTACCAGCTGTGATTGGAGCAGGCATCGGTGGCACAGCAACAGCTTACTTCCTGAGACAGGAGTTTGGGGCAGCAGTGAAGATCGATGTTTTTGAGCCAGGCACTGTAGGTGGCCGACTGGCCACCCAGTACATTGGGGGCTATGAATACGAGATAGGTGGCGCAGTTATCCACCCTCTGAACTTGCACATGAAGCACTTCCTTGACAGACTTGGTGAGATATGGTATCACAGATGAGCTAGTTTTTCTCTGAAAGGGCTTTACACATTCATGGACCGATTTAATATAATATCCCTCTCTGTTCCTTACCTGTTTCTCTCAGGTCTTTCTCAGAGAGTAGATGTCCCTGGAAAAATTGCGATCTTTGATGGGAAGGAGATCATCTTCGAAGAGAGCGACTGGTTTATAGTTAATTTCCTGCGTCTGCTTTGGCGGTATGGGTTCAACTTCCTGCGGATGCAGATGTGGGTGGAAAGTGTTTTAGACAAGTTCATGAGGTGAGGCATTAGTTATTGCTACCTATCTGTCTTCAGAACAGTAGTCATATTTTTGCGTACAGGCACAACTGGGCTGTGGTTAATGGCCAGTATACTAGGGCTACGGGCTGTTCGTGGATACACCCCTTATCCATGGCTTATTGACCATTTGCCACAAACCCCAAATGTGTTTAATTGCTATTCTATTCTGTTTACCAACATAATTAAAACTGTAAAATGCATCAGCCAGTCAGCATGCAGGCCTAAACTACCTGTTTTGTTTGATATGAAATGTGTAATTAATGATTGAATATTGCTAATTGGGTATGGGGTTTTATTTATTTTTCTTCAGAATCTACCAGTACCAGCAGTTTGGCTACTCCTTCACCAGTGTGGAGAAGCTGCTGCATGCAATGGGTGGTGACAGCTTCCTTACCCTAGCCAATCAGACACTTGAGGAGGCAATGTTGGGGGAGGGCTTTTCTCAGAGTTTCCTCAATGAATTCGTGTCACCAATCACCCGCGTTAACTACGGCCAAAGTGTCCGCATCAGTGGCTTTGCTGGTAGGTCCGTTATTAGGTAACAACAGAGACCCTTCACACCCAGGCCCCAAACTGTTTGACCTCCTACCATCAGGCAGGCGGTACAGGTCACTTTGTTCCCCGCACCAGATGGCTCAGGAACAGTTTCTTTCCATGTACTGTAACCCTGCTGAACTCTGTGACCCATCAAAAACATGCCCACTGCTTAGTACTGCCTCTCAGGGACCTTGTTGGACTTACTCCCTTTGTACTACTGGACTCTGACACTGTCTTGCAAAGTATGATGAGTTCACAGTTGTTAAATGTACGTGTCTCATTGCTGCTGTCCCTGCATTTCAGTTGCACATGCCACCGGAACCTTCCATTTGCCTGCCTCATTTTCTGCCTCCCTATTTGCCTTCATTGCTCATTTAGAAGTACCACTTTGCACTGTATTGGCCCTCAATGCACATCTACACATTCCACTTGTAACATACACTATACTTAATGCTTGGACATTACCTGCCCCCTTCTATTTGCACTTCTGGTTAGATGCTAACCATTTAGAAAAGCGGTGCAAACTGGAATAAAGCGTGTGATGTTGTCTCCAGGAGCTGTTGCTCTCGCAGGTGCAGACTCCGGTCTGTGGGCAGTAGATGGAGGCAACAAGAAGGTGTGCTCAGGTCTCCTGTACCACAGCAAGGCCGACCTCATCCAAGCACGGGTTACTGCTGTCTCCGTCAAACAGCGACAGTCTAAAGCAGGTACTTACATATTTAAACACCTCGCATGATTAAGTCTCAAGCCTGTCCTGTAAGGGCGAAGTCTCAACTCATCGTCTCTTTCTCCTGTCCGCAGGCACCACAGCCAGCCTTTACGAAGTGAACTATGTCGGGGACTCTGGCTCCGCCCATTCCCTGTATGACATAGTGTTTGTGGCCACACCCCTCCACCAAGGAAAGTCAGACGTAGCCTTTTCAGGCTTCTCGCCTCCCATCCCCTCCCAGTACCCTGGTCGCTACCACCAGACCGTCGCCACGCTGGTACACGGCCGCCTCAACGTGTCATACCTGGGCACCTCGGAGAAGCCTTCTGCCTTCAGCGTGTCGGAAGTCCTCACTACGGACGCCAAGAGCTCCGTCATCAACAGCCTGAGCTCCATCGACCCTGTTCACGTACCGCCGGGCTACTCGCGCCCCCCGGCCAGCGCTGACAAGGTCTGGAAGGTGTCCTCTCCCCAGCCTCTGTCCCACCAGCAGCTCCGCGCCATGTTTCTGTCATGGGACTCCACCTCGGAGGTGAAGTGGCAGGCGTACCCAGCTTACAGTGCGCCCAGCCGCTCCGCCCCACCGTTCATCCTCCACGACCGGCTGTACTACCTGAGCCCCGTGGAGTGGGCCGCCAGCGCCATGGAGATGAGCGCCATCTCAGCCAGGAACCTGGCACTGTTGGCACACCACCGCTGGCACTCCCAGCCGGGTCGGATGGACCAGGAGGACCTGCACACGCGGCTGAGGGGAGAGCTGTGAGGAGTACCTGTCAGGTAAAGGGGTCTGAGGCGTTCTGTCCGATGGTGACACCGGCGCCTCGAGCACAACAACAGCTTGTTCAGCAGCGAAAGGGGAATGTTTCGGTTTTCCGGCATTCACCCGTGGTGAGACTTAGGTGTCTCATTAAAGATATTTATTCACCCACTTAATATATTTGGTGTAATTTGACTTGGAAAAGGTCTAGCGAAATAAAATCCACAGCAACATTAGCCCATGAAAGGAACCCACTTACATGCACAATGTAAGTGTGTAGAACATACAGGCCACTTTTGTTTTCAATACGTAGCAACTCTAGACATTACCGCTAACTTCTCCTTTAGAAATTAGGGTCATATATTACATCTGGAAAATTTAGCATGTGACCAAAAAATGGTATCCATAGACCAGTGTCTACCCACTCTGTCTCAATCTCTGTATATGCAGGGTAACGTTTCAATGATTGTAAAGAAAATTGGTGGTTGAAATGGATGGGTTTTAACTGTTCCCTTGCAAGGAAAATTGGCTTATTGGATCATTGGAAAACTGTAAGAGCTGCTCTTAGACACTGTGCACCCTGAAATGACTGGATGCTCTAATAACTGGGGTATATTAGCAACATAGCACAAAGCCCTGAGATGCCTTGTAACTGTTATCAACCGGTTAACAATGCATTTTGAACAGTTACGCTATGTGATGTCATATCTGGCATTCAATCCCATATATCAAGGGTTTCTAACAGTCAACGCTCAGGATTCGATAAACCCGGTGTATAGCTCTTAATACAACCATGATGAACAAACGCCTTTACTTTTAAATGGTTATCAAATGGAAATATCGATTTAATGTAATGAAAGCCACCATGTTGTCTTTTGTGCTGATCATTCAATGTGCAAAATGTACTGTAACTGTATTTACATGTTTCTAAATAGTGCCTTTGAAGTTACTTAGCAATCATCTTAATGTTTAGAAACCAGCCTTTTTACATGCTTTCAGAAAATATTTTTGTGTTTTGAGACTCATCTTCCAGGGGGACCAAAGTATATTATAGAAACATAAAATATGTCTATTTTACTGTGAGTGACAACTTTCAGAAATGATTATTTTGCATTGTGGGGGGAAGGTATCCCATTTCTGTCATTGGCATAGATTAACTTTGATAACCATAGTTGGATTAGCTTTACTAATGCACTTTTAGGGGATTCCTATGACGTTTTTATAATGTAAGAGATGCTGCAAAACTATAATAGATACGGCACAATAATATATAGAATAATATAACTAATACAAAACAAAGTTCCTGCCGGAAAACTATATTGATGAAAGAAGAAGAGTATTTTGAGTAAAGTTGATATAACTTCCAAACTGGTGCAGATGTTTTATGTTTTCTTAAGGTTTTCAGGTAAATGGAAATGTTTCCAAATAGTTTTGTAAATTTTGAGTAACGGGTGTCTTGAAATTAATGTTTACAATCATAATAAAGAAGTGGAACACTGATGGGATAAATGTCATCTTTATTTAAACAATGCCAGGACCCAAAGATGCAAAACCACCCTAGTTTTTCACTGGAGACCCAATCCACATTTTCTTATTTGCTGTAACTTTAGGGAATACATTCAATTCAACTAGTAGATTAACCACCTTTGGCTGTAGCTTTGTGGCAGTTTTAAATGGTGAAAACTGATCTGATACATGTTTAATCAGATACAGCCCTTTTAATTATTCAGACAATGGGCCTTTTTTGTACTTTTGGCTCAATACACCAAATATTTGGGATTTAAATAAAACAATTACTAGAAGGTTAAAGTGTAAATTCTCTGCTTTTATTTTACCCCCCGTATTTTAGCGCACCAAAAGTATTGTGACAATTTGCTAAACAATTGATCCTGGTTTGTCAGGATATCCATATCCAAACCTTGTGGAGTATGAAACCCAAAGATGAAAACATTCTCACTTCCATATTTACGGTGGGCATACAGAATATAAACACACAGACATAGTGAGCTCAGGATGAACCAACAAAAGGAAGAGAATACAGAACCAAGAAAAATGAAAAAGAAAAAAAAAAACATGACCCAAAAAACCTAAACTCTAAAACCTATCCACTGATCACTAAACCTTATTCTAATCCCACATACTAAACCTGACCTAAATTCTAAAACCTATCCACTGATCTCTAAGCCTTATTCTAATCCCACATCCTAAACCTGACCAACTCTAAAACCTATCCACTGATCACTAAACCTTATTCTAATCCCACATCCTAAACCTGACCTAAATTCTAAAACCTATCCACTGATCACTAAGCCTTATTCTAATCCCACATCCTAAACCTGACCAAAACTCTAAAACCTATCCACTGATCACTAACCCTTATTCTAATCTCACATCCTAAACCTAACCCAATGCTAAAAATAGCTTTTTCCCTCATCAGGAAAAATGTCCCCACAAGGTCAACGTTTTCCTCTTACTATCTTTCCAGGGATTTATCCTCTAGGGCTCTATTTTAATCAAAGACTGAGTGCAATATTTATGCAGTACTAAGCACCTTTTTAAATGGTTAAACTGGTCCTGAGTAATGTATAGAAATATCCAACGACTAAATACTAACGGACTGGTCTTGGTAAAAAAAAAACTATTTGAAATGCTGAAAGTACGCAAAAAAATATGAACAAAGTGTTGATCATGTTTCATTTGCTAAAATTAAAGATCCCAAGAATTGTCGATATGCACAGAAGATTAGTTCTCTCACATTTGTGCACACCTGTTTACATTTGTGTTTGGAGAATGTCTCCTTTGCCTAGATCGTTCATACACCTGACAGGTGAGGCATATCAAGGAGATAGTTTTGTTCTGTTTATTTTAGTTTTTTTTGTTGAGTTCGTTAGGTAGTTTTGTTCAGTATATTTAGCAGTATAGCCAATGGATTCCCATTAGGACTATTTTTACTTATTTAAGGATATTTTGGTAAATTTTCACCACTTTAAACATAGAAAATTAGGGAGAATGAAATATTTCTGCTAACTTATTTTAAATATTGTGTTTACTGTAAGTGAATAAATTCCACTGTGAATTTATTGTTAGCATTAAACTTAATGCTGAAAGTTGTGTTATTGCTTATTAATACAAAACAAAGTTACATTGACAATGACTTTGATGTGGATACTGAGTTATTTAAATGTCCCACAAATATCACTCACTGTTCCCAAACAGATAACAATTAAAAAAAAGAATTCTCTGCTGTCAAAATGACCTCATCAGGTCAGTGCACAAAGGATGAATTGTCTCTACAAGTTGGTTTGAACCCCACATTTGAACACAATGTCAATGACACAAAATAAAAATGGATTTTTATTCCAGAAAGGCAATTAGGTCTTCGCATGGACAGAGCTCCCTACAAAAGAACCCCTTTCCAAACACACCAGCCCCCCCAAATAAAGAGGCATCTGACACCGAAGCCGACAAAGGATGGCTTTCAAGCTGAATAATGACACATCTGTGTTCAGGCCGTGATGTGCCACCCAGCTACCCCCAGGTAGGGAGGGACAATGGTACCACAGCCGCCTGTTCATGCAAAACATGTGATGACTGAGAGAGTATAAAAAGGCTAATGACCAACAGATTCACAATACACAGTTTGTACTGACCTTATAGCACCTTCTATAACCAACCACTGAACCGAGATGAGAGTGGAAGTGCCCATATTCCTCTTTTTGGCCGCAGCAGGACTCCATACTGGTATGATAATTGAGAGGTGTAATATTGACCATTCATTTAACTCTTCCAATATACTGTTTATGTTGAAATATCCCTCAGCTGGGACATTAGGCGCATTGTGAAGTTGCTGTGATACAAGTTGCCATGCTTTTTCTTGTATTGTGTAATGGTCATTTAAATAAGGCTTTTAATGTGATTCATTTTATAATGGATCTTTAATGGATAAGATGGCTCAAGGGAAATGTGAGTTTATGGAATATAATCACCCCTATAGTATATTTGCTCAGATTATATTAAAATATGTTAATACATGACTTGTGACATCCTCAGCTCTCACTGCATCCCTGGAATCACCAGATAAAGCGGACACGTCGAGTAAAGATGGTAAGCAATGTTATTATGGATGAGAACAGAGATGGTAGTCATGATAATAATGATGGAACTCATAAAGGAACTTTTTTTTACAGTTGGGTTGGAACAGCTAAGTGACCTGCAAAAGAGAGGTACAATGATTTCTCAAGAGACACTGAGAGTAGCTTTTGCTCCAGTACCTTCGTTATTGTAGATGACTGTTATGAATTTGACTGAATTTATCTAATAAAAAAGTTGTATTATCTAGTCTGTGGAGAGTGAATGGTTCATAGTGCTAAAATTTGCATTAGGCAAAAGAAATTGCCATATCTTTCTTTGTCTTCAGATCAGGAGGAGTTTGAAGCAGCTCAAATAAGTGGTAAGACACTATTCCAAGGGCAACAATTCCTATTTAGGGTAAAAGTCATCATATTTACTTTAGTATTTACAATAAAAGAACAATCATTTCCACATTTGGTTCCATCTACAGAAGATGCACACAGTGAAGATGTCCGGTACTCGGGTAAGGGAATACTAGCCTTCTAACAGTAAATAATGGGACATTTGGGCCTTTGACCATGATATTACATCATTTGTCCCGTTGAAAGGAAAATAATAAGATTTGATCACTTTATGTGGCTATTGCAGAGGCAGGTCAAGATGAAAATACTGGTAAACACTAGTCTGCTTTATGTACTACTTATTCAAACATATTTTTTTAGCAAATCTAGACTTGACTATTCATTATTTAATGTGTTTACAGAAGAGGACACTGCAGCTCAGGAGGAAGACATGGGTAAGAGCCCCAAACTCACAAGAAAAAATAAGCTACTAATGGTCACGTGATTTTTGCTTTGTTTACGTAACTTCATGTATTTTCAAGCAGACATGGAGACAGACGAAAACCTTGAGGCACACCATGATGGTAAGGAATGTTACATTTAAACAACATGTATTATGGTAGAATACATGTTGTTCAAAGGCACATCAGTAGATGGCAATAATGTGTTAAAAGACCAACATACAGTAAGTTTGTGTGAGCTGTAAGCCACTGGATGGATGGTAATTAAAAAAGTTATGATAAAAAAATGTATTGTTTAGATTTAAGCAAATATGTGCACTTATATCAGCATATCCCTCCCCTTTTCCAACAGAATCTGAGTCTGATGAGGATGTAGATGGCAAGTATTTACCACTCAATCTTTTTCAAAATGCCTGGTGAAAATGTATAGGACTTTTATTAAAGGGGACGCTGACCTACTTTATACATGGGACCTTCTATTCACTTTATCTCTCACTGTAGGGTTTCCCCGAATTTTTTTATTTTGTTGTGGAAACAATAAATTGTTTTGTAGCATACAATATGTTATGAAAATGTGTCCAGGCATGTGATAATTATTTTAAAACCAATTATAAATTATACCATTTATTTTACTCTTTACTCCTTTTTCCATTTTCTGTTGTCCACACCAATCTATGTTTGAATTAATGCACTAACTTTAAGTTGCATTGGAGCATCTGCTAAATGACTAAATGTAAAACATTTAACGGAAATATAGATTAATGAGACAGTGGATTTGTTCAAACACTATCCAGAATGAGGTTATGATGCTGTACAAATCATATTTAAATGTTTTGGAGACACATTTTAATAATGCATGTTACCAACAATCTTTTCTCTAACAAAACAAAATGTCAAGAAACATGATTTGGTGGCATTGGGGATCGGGGGTCAACTATGTGAAGAGTGAAAATAGAGCTTAATATAAACATCTATGAACTTCCCCTTTAACACCCTCATAACCTTGGGTTAACTTTTTCCTTTTAGGACAGAGGCACAAGCGAGGTAAGTCTGGGACTTCTCTCAGGTTATTCAGAAAACATTCTACACTATTTAATAACACAAAATATTTGTAACACATTGAAAACATAGTACATTTTAGTCATATAGCAGACACATTGCAAATAATATAGTAATTTTTACATATTTCAATTTCATGACAATATACCTTGACACATTTTAATATACCTTGTGCCTACCTAGAACACCTTGAAGATAACGTGGATGAAGCAGATGAAATGAGCAATTTAGGTACAATTTGACAGATATCTAATTATTATACTCCATAGTTTGAACAACTGACAAAGGCCTTGTAGGAATATATAGATACACTATGTTATATAATATCCCCCTTTTTCCTTGTCACAGATGAGATCGTTGAGTACTTAGCCAGAGAAGGTGAATATTTCTTAATTCGACTCCCATTATCCATTAAAGTCGAACATTTTCCACTGCAAAAATAGGAAAATGCTTATGTTTCACATGGTTTAGATAATTCATTTGTAAGTAAAAAGATGTAAAGTATCTAAGTTAATTGATAATTGAATAATACACCCTCACAATCTTAGTCTGACAGTCATATCCTGTTAGAACCTACGTAACCTTGTTTAACTTCAAATAGTTTAAAATTAAGATAAACATGTCAACAAACACTGTCTGAACATGGTTACAGACGTGAAATTAGCTACAATTCTCTTGGCCAAGCCCAGAGTGTTGTACCAAAAACAGAGGTGGGTTGACCGCTTTGTTTTAATGGACCGTAGCATTTAAATTGCTAGGTGAGACAACCACACATACTATCTTAGGAAGTACAATCATCAGCAAAGTTTATAATTAGCAATATAGAGTATTTACTGTGATGGAGACAGGAAACAGACACAGGGGTTAAGGTTTAGGAGCAAGGTTGCAAATGAGGGAAAAGTACAAACCTTAAATTGAAACCGCCAGGGTTTTGAGGTGACTTGACTCTGGGCCAGTTGGGCCGATGGGGATTTGGGCAAATGCTGATACCAGACAGGGCTGTATTTATAATAGTACAGAGCTACTTTGAAAAACATTAAAAATAGGTTTAATGAATTATGTACAACAAAACATTTTATACATCTCTTGCAAATTTAAGATCAGGAGTTCTTTGTAAATTTCTGAAAAATTCATCACAGAGCTAGCCCATTGAGCAAGACTGTTAAAAGATTCAATGAAAAAACCTTTCAAATGATTTTGCTCAGTGGAAGTCTATCTGTGGCCTCGTCACCACTCATTGGAGATTCTTTGTCCCAGACCACAAGTAACCAGATGTCTAGCCTCTTTTAGGAGGTGTGACGAGATTTGGAGATGGCCACGCGAGACTACCAGATGTTAAAATAGTTCAACCAGACAGACTAGAAGTCCTAACTTTTATAGCACCACTTCTAGGATGCTGGCAGCAGTGACAACATGATTGATTGTTTGTTTGAATATTGCCCTCCTTGCTATTAATGTATCTAGGACAGAAATCCAGGGCACTCCAAGTCTGTCCCCAGGTGGTAATCCGTGTTTGATTTATTTTGTATCTGCCTTTCTCTTGGGTTATTTGTGGACCCGAGATAGGCTGTTCCTTTTCTAGTCTGTATGAGTCAAGGGAGACACATTTTGGACAACCCATAGGACGAGAGTCAAGGTCCTTATCCGTGTTTACCCATTTACTCATCTCCAATAGGCTCTGGATATTGAACACTGAAAGTAAATCAATGCTGTAATCATTAACAAGAATGAAAGAAGCCCTTACTTTTTCATCATCTGTTTTCACAGCCTGAGCTTTGTGCTAATCAGGAGACAATGGAGGATGCTCTAATAAATCATTCATAAATGTGGCTTTGAGAATCTCGAGGGATTAGCATATTCTGTGTATGTTCACGGTGTGTGTGATGGTCAGAAAAATCTAAAGGAAACAACTGTCCCTTTCTCTGCGGCACAGCTGAGGTTGTAGAGTGAGCTTGCAGGGGGAGGCATCATGTGAGGAGGCGGAGCTTGCAGACCTACCAGCACCTTCCATTACACAACTAGGACACAGTGCAGCGGAACAGCTTCCTGTAAATAAACAGTAACATCTTTACACTCCATTAACCGCTGTGTGACTCCATTCCTATGAAATATGTCAGTCGTTTATTTGAACTGTCATGCTGTAAGAAAAAGTACTCTTTTGAAACACCTTTACCTTGAATGAATGCACCTGCGTATATTTCATTACAGGACCTAAGCAGAAAGAGACCACAAAGGGCATCTCCCAAGCCCCAGATATATTCTTTAGTAGTGTTTGTTGTCAGTATGAATACTGTGGAATCAGCACCATCCTCAACCTGTTCACTCATCTCAGACCATACTACAAGCATGCTAGTAGTTATGAGTTGAAATGTTTTGCTGTGTGTTACTGTGGTGATTTAGAAAGAAAAGAAATTGAGAAACTTCTTGGGACAGAGCTAGTTTTGTAAGTATTGCATAAGTGCATCACCGGTAATGACAGGTTGCAAAACAAACACATTTGTTGATAGAAATGAGATTATTTGGAAGAGAATCAATGCTATGATGGCCAACGAACTACTTTGATGTGAAAAATGTAAATGTATATCCAAAAAAGGCTGTTTTGCTTGAAGTGAGAACGCTACCATTTATTTCCTTATTTGTGTTATACACTATGGATAAATATTTGGATAGATCAAGTGGTTAAAAATGGTTATTTCTGATCAAATATTACATACATCTCAGAAACGTTCCCATCAATTTTAATCTGAAAGAATTTCAGTTCCAACCACACCTCAATAAACTAAGTAAAAGGATTTTATAACAATGTTAAAAAACGTGAAACCATTTTTAAAATCAGGGGGCGGTTTGATGTGTTTCGTAAAAGGATGCTTAGGGCTCAGACCGGAATACAAAATAAATACCAAATACAGACAATAGCTTTACATTTTTGTTTATTTAGACCTTTCCCCAGTCCAGTCTGCATTACAAACCAGTCTTTTCTTTGGTACCTAAAAATAAAACATTTTAAGGCAACTACAGCATCTACAGGTCTAAATGCATTTTCTAGTGCAGAAGCCAATTACTCCAGCTGTATGCACCCCTCCTACCAAACCAATCTGGGCAAGGTGCCAAGCCCACACTAACAGGTCAAACACCACCAAATGTTAGGTTTTTAACCTGCCAACGCTCCAATCTCATCAACCAGATAAACAGTTGACAGAAAGATGGAAACAACCTGATCCATATGCACATGTACATTCTACAGATAGAGTACAGGGAAGTTACATGTTACAATTCTGCAGTTAAATTGCAAAACCAAGAGACTACAGGATGCTTGAGTGTTAGAAGTTAACATTAAATCAGTCTAGTCTGATGCGATCAAGTTTAACAGGACATAAGGTATTTTCATTTAACTGTTCTTCCCAGCATTAACCCACATTTGACCAGTACATGTGTTCAGGTTTCCCTCATGTTTTAAGGTAGGTCTGTTATCATTCATAATGCTAAAGCAGACCCAGAACAGATAGATGGACTTTAACAACTTACTCCTTCCACTTTTTTTTTTCTTTTTTCAAATGGCCACAGATGAAAAAACATTAAGAAAAATAAGACATGAGCAACTTAATCCATATCAAAATCAAGAGTGGGAGCTCTGGTCTCCTAGTAACACAATGTCTATGCTCAAAACAAGAGCATATGGTAAATGGAGACAAAAGGCTCTAATCCACAGCCCGGTGTGTTACAGACAATGAGGTCGGGAGGGATGGATTTAACTGTCAAACAAGGGCTCGCTGCTTCATGTGGAGCAGGTCTCAGTTAAAGCCCATAAATTACTTAGTACACTACTTAAACATTATTTTAATTGAATAATGTCAATGAGTTAATGGGTAAAATAGCCAGATGTACAAAAGAGGGATCACCGACAAGCTGAGAAAGCAGAGAATCCGCTCAAAGGTCTTTCCATCAATTTCTGTATTACTCTACAGAAGGTTTCTGTAGATTGGCTGTGACAGTGAAATGAAGATAATCTGTAATTGGCGTGGGGCAAACTGAAGCTCCCATGAACATCATGGTGGGAAAACAAGCTGACCCAATCCAAGTACACACTTCATAAGATGAGTTAAGAGACAAAGATTCTCTTGACAATTTAAAAAATGTGGGGAAAAACACCAATAACCTTGCCTTGAACCCAAAATGACTTAGAGAACATGTAAGACAGGAGACATTGATATGTCAAAGGCTAATACTGCTTTGTAATTGTTTGTCATCAAACTTGTAAAACAAAATAACAGAAACAACTTTTGTATGTACATAATTACACAATAAAAAAATGTAGTGGAGTAACACGAAAAAAAAAAATGTTGATATAATTAGCTATTTACAAGATCAGCACTGAAAAGCCCAATGAGCACTGAACCCCCCCCCCAAAAAACAGCAGTCAAAAAAATTATATATTTATCTAGAAAAACTAAAACTTCCCACTGTAGGTGATCTGTCATATACAGAAACAACCTTTACTTAAGGTTGAAAAATGATGCAACCAAGAAGTGCAGGCCCATATAACTGACTTAAAAAAAAACTACATTTCTTAATGCATTTTTTTCCCCTTTTCGGGTGTTAGGTAGGGGTTAGCAAGATATATCCACCTTTCAACCTGGTGTCCCCTTCCCTTCTGATCCACTCAGAAGAGTGGGCGCTTGTTCTCTCCTCCCCAGTTGTGGGGCACACGGAGCCTGCAGCTCACAAGATGACGTAGGTGAAGAGGGCCATGATGGCCGCACTGATCAGGCCAGAGATCGGCACAGTCACAAACCAAGCCAAGAAGATGTTCCGGAACAGGCGCCAGTCCACAGCTTTCCTGGAGCGCAGCCAGCCCACTGCCACTACAGAGCCAACCTGGCAATACACACACCGCCCTTGGTTAACCACCTGGAATCCATGAGCCATGAAGAAGACAGAACGGACACACTCCCTGACACTAAAAAGGGAAACTAGAACCAGTCTGGACCGCCAAGAAAGGGCCCGTTTACAGCTCCCAGCTTTCCACAGAACAGCCCCCCTCCCTCCACGTCTCCCGGTCAGACCACAGGGACGCCTTCTGAAGCCCTTACCTTGCAGTGGGTTGTGGAGACAGGCAGGCCGATGTTGGAGGCCACCACCACAGTCAGGGCTGAGGCCAGTTCAATGCTGAAACCACTGCAGGGGAAGAAAACCAGACTTGAGTCACCGGTTGTTTGTTTATTTGTGTTTTCTGGACGGTGCTGGGGGTGTCAAAGACGTCATGTCTGTGGGGAGGGAGATGTCTGGTACAGACCTGGAGGGAGTGATGGGGGTGAGGTCCTTGCCCATTGTCTGGATGACCCTGCGTCCCCAGACCCAGAGCCCGACACAGATGCCCACGCCTCCGTACAACAGCAGCCAAATAGGCGTGGGTTCAGTGGAGTTCACCGAACCACTGTTGTACACCAGCCACAGAGCTACCAAGGGGCCGATGGCATTGCTGCAACAGAGACACGGGTACTAAAAACAAAGCTGGCGCATGAACTCCCTTCACACAAACACTCTGCGACAGACATTCCTCCACAGATCAACATCATCCCCCCACCTGACGTCGTTGCCTCCATGGGCGAAGGACCCAAAGCAGGCCGTAAGGATCTGAAGGAACCTGAAGAGCTCTGAGACCTCGGGCCGGTCGGAGTCGTGCTTGTCCTCCTCCAGGGAGCTGTGGCTGCTGCCGGCATCCTCCTCCCCCAACTCCAGCGTCACCTCGGCCTCGCCCAGGCCCTCGGGGGCCCCGTGCTCGGCCACGGCGTTGCAGTAGCTGGTGTAGCTGTCCATGCGCACACGCTTTTTCTTCTCCTCCGAGCCCTTGTCCTCACTGGCGTGGAACTCGCCCTCCTTGGGCCGGAAGTCCCCGTGCATGCCGATGATGGCCATGGTGTAGGAGGTGTAGCTGTTGTTGCGGCGGATGGGCCGGTCGGTCGCCTCGCCCATGCAGTCGCCCACCTTGGCCAGGTGAAGCTTGTGCAGCAGGTCTTTGTAGAGCCCGGAGTCCTTGTGCACCGTGTGGTACTGACTGTATCCGTTGCTCGGGACATGGGCGGGACCGTTGCTGAATTGCACTTTCGGGCCTGTTGGGAGCAGTGAGACGTGGCCGTTTAGTCAGTTCCTAATAGAGACGAACCAGCGAGTCGCTGTCCTTGACAAAACACGTAGGTAATTCTCAGCCATTAAGCGCTCCATGAACCACACTCACCATCTGCGTTGCCGCTCTCACAGTCCTTGCCTTCCTTGTCGCCGTCGTCAGAATCTCCAATGTCAAAGGTAACCCTTCGCTCCTCCTGGGCAGGCTGGGGCTGAGTGTTATCAGCTGGGGAGGCAGGAGACGGGGGCGCAGAAGGTTCTTCGGGTACAGGCTTCAGGATGGTGCAGGGCGTGGGCACATCCCTCTTCTCCATTAAGGGGCTCTCAGAGGGGCTGGAGGACTGGATTTTTCCTGCAATGGAAGGAGGAGTTAGAAACTGCCTGGACCAAGTCCAAAATTTAACAAAGTGAGAACATATGAGCATTCCATGCCTAAGGATTACACAGGAATGGCAGAATAAAAAGTCTGCCCTAGTTCCTGCAGGGTGATCACATTCAAATTTGACTGTCAAAGCAGAGGTACCACGGCTATTAACATGTAGAGCTTTGAAAGTGGATGTACACCACATTACCTGAACGTTTGAGAACAAATCAGATATTCAATGCAAACAATGGCCTACATATGACGGTCGGATGAACTGTTTGCCTGGCTACCTACCCAGTACGCTGCATCATCAGTTCAGTAATTGCATAATCAAAACCAGTTGGGACAGGAGTGAAGGCAGCACCGATCGCTGTTTATTTTAGACTGGGGTAATGTCAGTTGAGTCATCAGCAAACAAATTAACTTTGGGTTTAAACTTTTTAATCCTGGAGTAAAGAACATCATGTGATGTCAAAGCTTTCATTGAGGGTTCTCCAATGGAGACATGTATTGAACCATCTGTAGTAAGCAGCCAGGAGCGTCACCACTCCTCCACAGCTCTATACACGATGCCACTCTTACCATTACAAACAGCTCACTTACCCCCATACAATGATCTCACTGCACTTTAAACGTGTCAGGTTTGACTTGTATAAATTAATATGAGCACATATGTAGTTCTGAATCCATTCACAGGACAAAACAGTAAGCATGAACAGTTAGGTCCACTATTAGTCTAATGGAAGGCAAAAGCCTCCAATCACATTTACTTCCCAAGACCGTGGAATAGGTACCTCAAAACCCCCCATAATAAAAATCCAACTGAGCTTACTTTCAATCTTCTTCTTGAGGCGTGGGCAGACGATAAACCAGACCAAAAGGGCAGTCAGCACGCCACAGCCCAGAGAGATGATGAGTGTGCCCCACCACGGTATCTTGTCGAATCCAAGCACTGCGTGGCCAGGGAGTAGCATGGAAACAAGAGAAGACAGACATTTGGAAAATTGTTAATTAGAAGACTGGGGATTCAGACTTGTCTGTCTGCACCGAAAGCCGCTCCTACGGTTGGTAGCAGCATAACTGTAGCCCTTATGGACATCCAAAAATATGGATACATCGGACAATATTAAACAAAAGAGTAAATCATATATTCTTACAAAATAAAAGAACATTGAAGTGTAAAATTCTAGAAGGATAATTTGGCATCTACATAACTCATTGCACAAGATCATAAGTCCAGTAAAATGTTTAGTATTACCTCAAACGCACCTTTAATACTAGCTACAAGGGCGAGCCACAGGAAGCGGCAAATGCCCCAGTGAAAAGTTAAGCCCAAAAAAGGTCTTTATGGTTAGGCAACATGTGACCCTGGTGTGACCCCACCTACAGCACATGGCCAGTAACAGTGCCTTACAGAGCCAAGTCAAGGCTTAAGAAACCAATGGGGGGGGCCTTTACGTTCCACTGTCTGTCGTAGCATAATAGGCTTTTGCATGCCAAGACTGCAGTAATGTCTGTGGGTGTGTGGTGTCGTCAGCTCAGTCTTGTGTGCTGTTGGCAGGGAAAGTCTCCTCACACATTTCACTGGGGAATAGCAGTCAGCAAGTCATCGCAGTAACAAAAAAGGAAAGGGGGGGGGTGTTGCTTAAACATTTGCGTTACGTTCGCAGTGACCTTGACCACATACACAAAGAAACTGATGTGCAAAATCAACACGAGGAAATGAAGGCAGTGAGATTGCTGTCTGGTCTGGGTGTTGTTTAAGTGCAGAGTCCATCATGCCCTTAACTGCATGGACTGTACTGACTCACAATCAAGTACTGTAGCAGGAGGCTGCCGGCCACAGAACATTAGTGACACAACAAACTCACCCTCTCCAGGAGGGGACAAGCAGCACAGAGGAAATGGGAAAGAGTGGATATATTTGTTTTTTTTAACCCGTTACACATCAGGATTAGTGAGTCAGATGAGGCTGGTAGACTGTGGTAGAACTGGAAGGGGGACAGTTAGTATTATTCAGTATGTACTGTGGGACCTGTTGACAGTGTATTTCAATGACCAATAACTGCACACATTCCTACAGAGCCAGTAAATGGAGGTAGTTGCAATGGGCCAGTCGTAAACACGCCCACACAAAGGGGCGAGTCCACACCACAGTCATGCAGTGGGATGAATGGGAGTGGGCCCAGGAAGTGGAATTTAACCACAGCTGTGTTCAACCCCCCCCGGACCCTCTGAATCACGTGGCCTAGATTACACATGCTTTGTTGCCGTCCCCCAGAATGATTCAGCCTCAGGCATGGAGGTGTCAGTTTAAGACGCTCTCAAGACTATGTATAATTTCAGCTAGCAATTGTGAAAATGGTGCTCACTAAAAATTGACCAGTTTATTGTCAAATACATAATCATATTATTCAATTATTTTTGTATAATATATTTAGCAGCACGTTTTTGTTATTAATCTAATTTGTAACGTATGAGTTCACTACACTTAGGCCGACATTTGATGTTGCATAGTCAAGATTTATTAACCCATGATTTTCTTGCGTGCCACTGATCCCATACTCCATGTTTCTGAAAGTTTAGTGTCCTCTACGCAACCAAGCCAACCCCAATTTGTTTTTCAAAGGGGAACTGAACCAGAACATTTGCATTCCAGCTAAAGCCCACTGAAATGCAGGGATTTTTAAGGGTGGGGTCAGCCATTGTCGAAATACAAGTTGTATTTTTCCACAAAAAAATGGTAAGCAGAGGTGCTGTAAAGTGCACAGTAGGTAGTGAATATTAAATGTGTAACTGATGAACTAGATTTGATTCCCTGCAACTAGAGGGGACCAATACTTGCTTGGTGTTATGAATATTGAAATGGTCTTATAAAATTGTTCTTGTCAGCCAGGCCTCATCTACACTGAAGACACTGAATGACAAAAAGGACTGTGCTAAAACAAGTAGAATCATGGTGATTCAAAGGGTGTGGAATGCTAAGGCTTCTTTGGTAAATGATCCAGTCGTGACCTCTGAATTCTCTGGCCTTTGCTGTGTCTCTTTTCTCAACCATCCCAATTCAGGTCTCTGGCACTTGTATCAGCTAAACAGAGTATAGAAAAACGAAAGCAGGAATCAAAATATACAGTACTCTACACTGACTTCACCAACACCCTTATACTTTACTGTGGCTGTATTGGATTACAAGGCAATTCCACTACTCCACTGTTACTCAGGGACTGTATGCAGTCAAAAAATAAATCAGTTCTATCCACTACTTAATCTAAATTTTTTATGATTTTTTTTTTATTACTGGTTGGTTTAAGGTCAAAATGATTCATGGGAACACAGCTGAAACAAGTGATTTTGTGGTAACCTACTTAATACTGTGCCAGAGAAGGACAATGGGGGGGTAGAGGCTTATCATGGACTCCTCTTTGATTCCAAATTCATTATCCAGCAAGGTCTAACACAAGGAAGTGACTGGCCAATCCAGTTCCAGGCACTGGGCAGAGTCAGTGTGGCAGTATGTGTAAGGATATATGTCTGTGTGGGTACGTGTCCACAGCAGGTCTACATGTCAGTATGGAATATCTGTCTCTCCTATCAATCATGCCCTGATATCTTCAGCTGTGTGGGAATGTGTTGAGCAGCAGGATTCCTGGAACACAGTCTCCGTATGGAAGTCAGCTGAGGTACCCCAAAGTAAAGGGCCCCATGTACAGCACTCACATAGGGGTGAGTGACATTACAGTACTGTATGTGAATGGGATCAATAAGTATGTGTTGATGTGCATATATATATATATACACACTGTAGAGTGCATATCAGGTCATACTCTGGCCTGTAGCCTCCATTTAATGGGCCAGGCCAGTTGACTTCTTGAATTGTTCGGTCCTGTAAGTAGAAGAAAACAAGGAGCAAAAGTTGCTCATTTAATACAAGTTTCAAAACTAAAAAGTGAACAACATATCAGACCTAAAGAAATTCAGTGATCTCAATGAGACTACTGACATACAAAAGATGTCCATTCTGAGGAGTTAACACGCTCTTTACTTCCACTTTTTGTCCTTTGTGTGGGAAAAGGACAGACATTGAGGACAAAAATAAAGAGGATACATATTTCCAGCTCCCTGTTGTGAAGTGTTCCTTTCTGCAATTTCATTATGTCATGACCCACATAGAACCACACCACACTCAAGACCCAAAACAACAGGTTAAAATAACAAGCCGTCTCTGAGAACAGTAAACAGTCTGGTTCGGCCTGGAAAAAGTGTGGGTATCCGGCTGGCTGAGGGAGCAGTTTATTTTAGACTGTGGCTGCAGGCAGGCATGCACGAGGAAGGCAATGAGACAACGATACTCACTTGGAGCTCCAGTGAAGATGATAGAGAACAGGTTGATCATCATGGTGACAGCGTAGAAGACAGGCAGGGCCTTCAGACCATTTGGCACGGGGTCTTTCTACAAGGGGACAAACAGAAAAGTCAAACACCACGCTCCCTGTACAGTTCTTTAGGCAGGGGGATTGTTTGGGCTGATGTCCATCTCCCTGACATTAATACAGTGTGCGATCATGTGTGATAAGAGGGCAGTAATGCTAGCTTTGAGTTATGGCTGCATCACAGGGGGTGAACGAGTGGATCGTTTTTGCTCCTGCTATTTAAGTTCAGATTCTTATATTTTCCCCTTTTCTAACCAGAAAGCATAAAACTATATTTTAGAAAAGTATACAAATAATCTGAACAGAACTGGTCTTTCAGACTTGTGTAGCTACATTTCAACATCCTAACATCAATACTACTATACAGGCAACTAAGTACACAGTTAAAAAGGTGCTACAGATGTGATCTATCCACATGTCGCTGAGGAATTGATGAAAATTAGTTACAACATTATCTCCCCTCCCTTAGAGACATGTACTCACATTTCATGTTTCACCAGATTTAAAAAGCTTTAAACCCATTACTGCAAATATGGTACATTTCAAAGCAATTAACATGGAATTGTTTATCTTACATTATTCAGTAAATGACCACCAACTGAGACACTTGACTTTTAGCCACCAGGAAAATCTGGTGACAGTCTACCACTTTAAGCAGTGAGATACTTAGAACAAATTCTAGCCACTAGCCAAAAAAAACATTTTACATTTCTGACAAATTGTAAATCTAAGCACAGCCATCACTAAACCACCAACAGGTCAAAAAGCATTACAATTATCAATGCTGTGAAGTTAAATGTCTTTCCAACATGGGAGAAATATAGCAGCATGTCAAGCAGTGCTTGAGAGATTCGTTAACCAGGGAACAGAAGAGCCATGCTGAACTATGCCCTTCAAACACCATTCAGATTATTAGCCAAATAGCAAACCTACCTGTTTGGGAATGTGTCTTACTGTAAAATTTTGTTCTGTCATTTGAATCCCATCTTCCAACAAAGAAAATCGCTATGAGAAATGTTTAGGCGAGCAAGTGACTATTACGCCCTAAATGTACTGCAATAGGTAGCATAAATTACACAGCATTTTGACCCAACGGCCAATGAGATTTGATAAGAGAATGACACGAAGAGCACTTTCCCTTTCCAAAGAACAAGCACCAGCTTTCTTCTTTTTTTAATATAATAAACACATGATAGCTGGGACATCATTTATGGTCTAACAACTTGCAACAGCAGGGTGATCAGGTACGAATAAATTATTTACATTTATGCATTCATGACCACGAGTTGCTCTAAATGTGAGTAACTGGCAATCTTTCGCAAAAGGAAGCTTTATAATTGAAGGGCATTGAGATTTAGAACGAAAATGATCTTAATAAACTTACCTTGTGCAAGATGAACATACGGACAAAGTAGAAAAGGACGCCTGACATGATGCCAGACAGAAGCGGGGAGAGGAACCAGGAGGCAACTGTAGAGATTAAAATAATCAGAATGGCAATACACTCAGAAAAAACTGACAATTGCACATAAAAAAAATTGTCACTTAATAGAAGCTGTTTACTTAAAACACTGGTTAGAAGCCGTTAACTCACCAATCCGGAGAAGTTCTAGCCACCTAACCCCCTGCTGACCTCTGGCCACCAGAGAAAAGCCAATGGTCGCACCCACAATGCAGTGGGTCCCTGAGATAGGCAGCTTGAGAAAAGAGGCCACCAACTGCCATACCGCAGAACCTGAATTAGCAAAAAAGTTAAATGGTCATTAAAACGGGGGTAGAAACAAGGAACCGTATAACGTTTCATCGTGCTACAACCATGCACAATGCAACAAAAACCAAAACTAGAATTCTCCAATACCACAACGTTGTATCACTCACCAAACATGGCACTGACAGACCCCGCCATCAGCACGTGCTCAGTGCCATTGTACATGTTCACGTCAATGATGCCTTTCCGAATTGTCTCGCTGACCTTGGCTCCCAGAAGTACAGAGCCCACAGTCTCAAAGACAGTGGCCAGGATGCAGGCCTGCCGTAGGGTGACCACGCCAGAACCCACCGCTGTGCCAAATGAGTTGGCCACATCATTGGCCCCCACAGAGAAGGCTAGGATGAAGGCTATGATGAAGCCAACAATGAGGAGCCACATGTAGTTTGTCAGTGGTCCACCAGTGACGTGGGCCACGATCCCTAGGCTGGTGCTCACCAGGGTCAGGGCCGCTACAGTTGTCGAAACCATTGTGCAGTATTGATTGCTCTAAAGATTGGTTCACTTTTGAATGTAAGGGAATTTATATCAAAATAGATATATTATATTTTAGCAGCAAAATGAAGAGGTATCAGTGTGTATAAAAAAAGTATCTTCGTGACCCTAACCGTAACAGCTGAGGGTTAACTAAAATCACTGAGAGTAGGCTATATGTTGTCCCTGACTGAATATAAATAAATTAAAGGTGAGGTAACTTGTGGGCGTACTGCTATCCTGTAAGTTTCACTTTGTTAGGATTTCTTTGGCTCTGGGCTATCATACAGACTAAACAGAGACCCATTGTTCAACAGTCACTTTAAGTGAATGGCAGAACATCCTGGAAGACAAGAGAGGGGGAAAAGTATTAGTTAAGCAATCACTAGCAAACTAAAAGCAAACCCCCTTCTTTCAATTATACAACAGGGCTCTGTCACCAGACCCTGGCTTTGGGGGATCTTTTTTGGTTTGCCCTGATGGTTGTGGGCTGGTGTTAATGCAGTTGACTTTAAAGCAGCAGATTTGATTCTTGACCACCTCAGGGTTCAACTTTTTCTCCAGTGCAAATACATAAATGATAATATGTAGTTAGTGTCTCACTTAATTTATTTCCCCATTTTATGATATTTAATGGGTAGTTCTATTGCTGTAGAAGCATCTACTTGTTTAGATTATGATGTGATGCAATTAAGCCAAAGCTTGAATTCTGTTATCATTCATTCAAGAATGTTCTCCAAACAACTGCTTATTAGAAGAGAAATGTAAATGGTGATGCAAAATATTACTACCATTCTATCAATGAGCATGATTTGTTAATCCAAGGGTAAATAAGCAATATGCATATCAATAGAGCTGTCAAGATAGCTTAGAAACTGTCAAAATGTTTTGGGTAAGTACAGGAACATCAGAATTGCACTGATAAGCTCTCCAAGTAAGAGTAATAACACGCAAATACAGTATAGGGCATACAATCATTTAAAACATTACCAGGTTTTCCGCATAAGACAATATCCGATTACATGTATCATCTGAAGAGTGGTTACAATAATGAATATGATGAGATCAGTTAACTCCCCCGTTATCAAGAGTTTAAACACAACCACGGCATTGACACGTTTTTAATTTAAATATTGTTATCTACAAATCTTAGTAAAGGTGAAAAGTGGTTGGTCATGATGTGGCTTTATTTAGGTCTTTACAATTAATAAAATAAGATTTTTCAATAAAGATCTGTCTATTGAATAATCGCTGTATATTGCTATCAATTTCCTTTACATTATTGAGTGGTAATGAATACAAAGTTAGCCTTTAATAACCATTTGCACTGCGGTACAAAATAAACTATATTTAAGTGATTATGGGGACAATAAGTACACTTCACATGACCACTATGAATCCATTTTACCTTGGTTTTCTACCAATGTCTTGGTCTGGCAGTGGCCTTAGCCACCAAAGGTAGACTGTGATTCTCAGAAGACATGTTTCAGCAAGCTATGAATCAAGCAGCTGTTTCAAGGTAGTGCTGAACAAAAAACATTTGAAAGCTAGTTGTTCAAACTCAAAGTTGAAATCATGCTCTGGGTTGAATCTCAAATCACGTACTATAAAAACGTTGCAGATGATGGTGAAGTACGTACTCTTTAGTATATAGTAAGCTTGTATGCCAGTATTGGGACTGATTGGGACAGCATTTTGTAAAACTGGTTCCTTATGAATTTTACTTCCAGCACAAATAGCATCTATGAACTATGTGGCGTTTGCCACTGGCCGTTTTAATAGCTTATAAGCCAGTAATACAAGAATCATACAACTCGGAACAGTCATGAATTGAGCAACTGCTAGAGAGACTGAAAACAAACTACACTGTCGAAGCAATTTCATTTCATGGCACAACAACTTTAGTTTGTCTTTCATACGTGAATTACATTGATGCAATAACTATCGATACATGTGACGATAACTGACTTTTCAACAATTGCAGAAACCCCTCTTTTACTGTGCAAGGAGATGGTCTATATTACCAAAAAAATTCACCATAAATAGTAGGCCATTCTGGCATACTATGATTTGAGACATAATAAGCTATACAGTATGCGATTTGAGATTCAGCCCAAAGCAACCTATTCTGCAGTTCAGAGGCAAACTCCACCCCTTTTAGAAGCTGACTGGTTGTAACTGGTTGTGTGATACTAATGGATAGTAAATGGGTGTGCAATGTTGATTTTAATGCACGGCACAAGTAAAAAGGTTTAATTTAGGAGCACCTAAAAATGTCCCTAAAATATAGTATCTTGTTCAACACACACAAATGGTTTGATTTGCATTGGATGTGCCCAGAATAGGCTAATGGGTGCCTCATGTTTTGTTTCCATGCCATTATACTTTCATCCCAGCAGGCCATTGAACACGATTTTCTCATCTATATTACTAAGAAAATATGGCCTTGCTCTCAATGAGCACATCCAGGTAACAAACGGAGGTATTGTTTAGCTACATTTACAATGATAGCAATAATAGCAACCTAGCAATGAAAAGGAAACAATTTCCTTCTCAGTGTGTCTCGTTGTGCATTGACTGAATTGGTACCACTAGTCCTCTATAGACCGCTTGCCTGATGATAAGCCAATAAAGAAGCCATTTTGGGGGACGTCGTACCGAGAATACCAATTATAGCTAACTTGAGCAAGCTAACGAGATCACATATAGCTACCGTACATAACTGTCACCATCGGCAACATAGAAAGGAACCAAGTTGTTACGAGACAATGGACCATACAAATAATTTAACTAGCCATTTAGCAAAGGGAACAATATCATCAATCTGAAATTACAGACAACAGTTACGACTCGTAAGAGCACGTGTCATCATTCAATCACAACTCCTACACTAGGCAGACCCGGCAGACCTCGCACATTGTAGCAACTTGGCCGATGACATGTGTAGAATGTTCGTAGCTACCTACAAGATATATCCATTAAATATAACCAAGTCATCTAACTTGCAGATGTCTAGTAGTTACTTTAACACGCAAACCCCTCGATAAATTTCAACGCGGTGTCTGCGTAGCTGTAGCTAGCAATGTTTCCGGTCACGATACTTGTACTGTAAATGAATAACATTAGCTGGCTAACAAATTAGCTAGCCATATTGCTTGCTACAGGCAACTACTATGGTCAATGTGTGGGGGACATTTTATAGTAACAGTGCCTAGTTAGTTTGTGGTTTTGTTTGTAAATAGACAGACCATCAAATAGCTGTATAGTTTGCTAAATAACGTTTGTTATAGCGATGACTAGCAAGCTAGCTAGCAGCATTGTTTAAGAAATTGGTTCTACCGCAGTAATGTTATAAAATTAGTAAGGAATATTTAACAAACTAAATTATTACAGAGCAAGGTAAATAAACTGAATACGTAGTGTACTAAAAAAGTTGAACTTACCACACGTTAACTTGTACTACAGTTACAGGAAGACCAGCGGATTTATAGCCCGCGCACAACTTGTTCCGTAGCGCGCGCGGGAGCAGGAAACCGACTACGAAAAGGATTATCTGTATTTTAAATATTACTACCGTAGGCAGCGAACGATGAATAAATATATTACCTCTCACTTTGCATTAAATCAAGCTATGTAATTCTACCATTAACTCAGGCGAAAACTCGCATCTGGTCTTGCTACCCCAGCTTGCTATGTCCGGTAAAATCTAGTTTGAATGAGTCACAAGACTAGCGTGTGTAGAATCGCTGGTAGAAGGTCGGGTACTAGTCTATATGAGGAGGTTGGCCCATTTGGTTCCACCCTTCATTATGCCCAGCCCCACGGTGTACATGTCTGTCAGTCACTGTACTACAACGTATCCTTTCGATTATTCATTGATGAAGTTTCGTGGCTGCTTGCAACAAAATAAAATAAAGGTCTACTGTACATTTTACAAACTCAAAATTGAAAGGCATTGCAGTCCCCCGCACAGCCTGTATCTTTCCAAAAAAGGTTTTGTATATCCTTTAACACTAATAATTTCCGATGATTAAAGCTTTATTTTGCTTCAGTCACATCGCTTACTTTTCTGTCTTACATTTTTGCTCAGACTAATATATATTTTTTTATATACACTTTTTATTATGATTATTTATTTATTTTGTGATGGCGTGGTTGATAATATCATTATTTTGATTATAGTTACTAATTCCAAGTGTAATTATATCAGACTAGTTTACAACACTTGTGGCAATAGATATTTTTATGAATATTGTGTAAGGTACCAAACTAGAAATAGGCTTTCTTAGCCTGGAAAAGCAGTCCATGCTTTCTTATAACAATGATAATAATTTTGTTTGCCTTGCAACTGTTTTTTTCCAAACTTATGTAGTGCCTTATGTTTGTACATTGCACTTTGAATGGAAAATAAACTGAGAAAAACATTGAGCATTTTATTAATAGTTTTACTGCATTTTTTATTAAACAATTCAGATTTGGCTGTTATGATTCAAATCAGCAAAACATTTCCACTCCCGAATTTCATTGGGATTTGTGTGGGGAAGAAGTACAGCATTTTCTTATGTTGCCAAAGCCCTGTAACGTGTATGCATATTTCTAGCCCTTGCACCACCTGGTGGACATTCATTAGTTACATCTATTCATCGGTATCTTCAAATGTAATTGTTTTCCCTATTACATTTAATTTCATTGACAACAATACGTTAATGATAGAACGATATGTTATTTTTCGTTGCGTATTACTTCGTCGAAGACAGCTGATGCAAATGTGCATTTGCAAAGACCCCTTTTCACCTTTAAATTGGTCCTTCACGAAAAATCGACGTCAGAATCACAACGTACCATGCTAGTGGGTAATCAAATGATGGATACAAACTACTGCCAATGAACATTGCTCCCCTTTGACAAGTGACCAATAATAGGTGTGTGGCAAAAAGAAGGCGGGTTCTGTAGAGGGGTGTGTGAAGGATAGGATCTGGTTGACTGATATCGATGTTGAAAAACGTGTTGTTTTCGCACGGGGTTGAAATACGATCAAATTAGTGTTGCAATAATTTAACCGAATTGAGGACAGTAAAAGTGGTTCACACGACTATTTACCAACTGTATGTCATACAACAGCTGTCGCTAAAATACAATCGTTTTATCATGGTAAATTGTGCTTGGCCCGTGTTTTTTCTTGCGTAGCTTACTCAAACGAACGTTAGCAAGCTAGCTAAAGTTGGCTAGCTAATGTCAAATCCGTTTTGTTATGAGTGTTAACCTTAATGCTTTGCGACTTTGGCTTAGGCGTTTGAGCCTGCAGTATAACTAACCTTAAAGCAATCGGAATCTGCACATTTGTACTGATTTTGCGTCATAGATGTTAAAACAGTATAGATATCGTGCGTGATAGGAGGTTTAATAAGCGTTAGCTTGCTTCTTTTTAATTAGCACTCGCGGTTAGTTTTCGAACTTGTGCCTGCACAACCGGCAGTATGTTTAACTCTATACCACGGCGACCTTTAAAATTGTGTGATATCCGTGCATGTGCCACAAGGTTTCAAAGTAATAATTCACTGAAACGGGGAATCTGTAATGGCAAATTCGAAACTACTGCATGGATGGGAAGACGCATGGGCCTGTTGTTGTCATGGCTCCAAAGATCTGGGGTGGGCACGAGTGAAAAAGTGGGGTCGGATCAGAAGAAGCAAGGCCTGCTGTCCATTTTTGCCAACCACTGTAGCTTTGTGACCGGCCAAAGGCTTCGACGCGCTTTTCAAGTTGGAGAGCTTTACTCAAACCTGTACTCAGAGCGAACCAGGTGGACCCTGGTAGGAAGTATATGGCGTCGACTTCAGAGCAAGCACGCATCCACGGGGAAGCTAATGGCAGCACTGGCTGGTGTATTTCTCTGGGAGGACGAGAAGGTTCGAGATGAAGAACTACATAGGTACAGTAGCCTTACTAGTTGGCACTTGAGCTGCAAGAGGTACTATGAATACCTATGTTGAACGGTGCCACAATGTTTACTTTGGCCAGTTGCGTAATGCGGGCGTGGAATGGTATACATGTTTTTGCTTTAACCTTGTCCTGTAAGTTTAATATAGTTTGTTTTCAGCTGCACTAGTACATATCACTGGTAGCAACAACTATCCTGCACCACTTCCCTAGGTGTGGACTGGAGCTACAAGCTTTGGAAGCTGTGAAGAATCTGAGTGCATCTTCAGACAAGAAGGCCTCGGGACAGGAGGAGACGGGCTGGGAGGTTGTCATGGAGAAGAAAAACTTCAAAGTGTGGAGGCGACCCATTGAGGGTAGCCACTTGTATGAATACAGAGGTTTGCACACATTATCATGTTAGGACAGTTTCCATGCCAGCATTAGCATAAAATTATTTGGCTATCATGTTGGCAAAACATGATTGAAATCTTTGTTTCATATTTATTCTGCAGGCCATCTCCAAAAATTTTTGGGCAGTAACTCTATGCAATTGGATGTCTCAAGTTAATTGTGACAGTAATACTACTAATAATAGTTCCTTTAAATACTTGTTTTTCGAATTACAATTATTAATAGACAAACAAAATACTGCAGGATGATCTAAGTATCTGAGTCCCACAACTTCACAAAGGTTTGCGTTTACGTAAGCTCTAAATGTATTTGTAATCTGAACAGGAGGCTACACAAGGTATTTTTATTCTGCCTCTATTCATACAGGAAAATCGATCTGACATATCTCTGTTACACATCTCTGTTTATATGAAAAAAACCTATCACTAAAAACAGTCACTTTGACAGAAAGTATAAGACATTTGTATTGCCTTATTGGCAGCAAAACAACAACACCAACTTAAGGTTACTCTGAAAACATTCCAGGATTGAGGGATACTTGAAACACTGCATGAGCCTGTTGTGTCTCTGAGACTAGCCAGTCAAGATCCACATTGTAGAATAATAGTAAACAACACATCAAAACTATGAAATAACCCTTGGTATCATGGAGTAAACAAAAAAGATGGTAAACAGATCAAAATGCATTTCATATTTTAGATTCTTCAAAGTAGCCACCCATTGACTTGACGACAGCTTTGCACACCCTGCATTCTCTCTACCTGCTTCATGATGTAGTCAAGTTTCTCATCCCCTGTATCTTTCCTAGCTACCAAAACATTAGCTAATAACAGCTGAGTGGGTCTGAGCAAATGCTTGAATAGCTGAACAATCTTTTTATTTTTATTTGCGGTAGCCATGAAAGCCTTTTTATTGCAAAGTAAGGATTATAATGATGCCAAAATGTCTTATGATACATGGTTCACGCATTTACGTATGACTAGAGGGCCTCAAATGGATAGTTGCATAATTTCTGAATTATGTCAGTTACTCCCAATTAGGTTTCCAAAAAAAGAAAAAGTGTGTTCCATTCAAAAATATTTCCCATTTCCTTCGAGAGTATGTCATCATTGTAAGGGAGAGTTATTATAGTCTTTTGTGTATATGCATGAATATTTAACGACTGGTATGTGTCCGCCATTCTGTTGGGTGTTCGCCAACAATATTCTCACACAGAGCAATTGCCTTTGAATATACTTTAAGAAAATGGAAAGAGAAATGTGATAGTATTTGCAATATGTCTTATCCATCAATGCAAGTAAATGTGAAATGTTCCCATCATGTTAGAGGTCTTAACACCTTAATCTTTCCTTTTCACAGTGTTAGGTTCTTACAACGATGTCACCCCCAGACAGTTCTTCAATGTTCAGGTACTAAGCTAGTTTTCTTAATGCTCACGGTGTAGACTTGGTGTAATAGTTAGCCTCTAAGTGTACAGTACCAGATTTCCTGAATGATCTTGTTTTACCCAGATGCCCTGGTAGATTTTGTTTCTGTGAACTGATGTTGTATGCACATGGTATATTATTTTAGGGAAAGTGTTATCCATCTTTCTATATTGTCAGCAGGTCCTACTATTTCCAGTTCTTATTTGTAAATGGGAATAAATGGACCATTGTTTTAGCTGACTTTCAAAGTATCAGAGTAAAACATTTTGTTTGACATTTTAAAAGGAGCAGCTTTCCTAACTTAATGCACATGTGGACTGCATGTGTTTATTTAAAAAGCAGCTGCAAATATTCACATTTAACAGGAAACCTTTCAAAGAAAACTGTGTTATTAATGGCATTCTAAACCATGCGGTTTGTAAATATGTCATATGTTGTGCTCTGCTCTCTTCCTCAGTTGGACACGGAGTATAGGAAGAAGTGGGATTCTCTGGTTCTGAAGCTGGAGGTGGTGGACAGGGATGTCAACACAGGATCAGAGGTGGTTCACTGGGCAACACATTTCCCTGTAAGTTCCTCCCGCTAACTCGTGCACTAGAACGTCTGAACTGCACATCGTCAGTCACTCGCGATATGTTTGCATTGCATGACCCTACACTCATTATTGTATCTTATGCCGAGAGTGACTTTTCCCTGAATAAGGGTTGCTTCGTAGTCTTACGATAAGCAAAATCGTTTGTGCTGCGTTGGTGTTTTTGACTCGTTCGATAATCTTCCCACAGTATCCCATGTACTCCAGGGACTATGTTTACGTGCGTCGCTACAATGTTGATGTAGAGAATAATTTGATGGTCCTGATTTCCAGGTGAGGGTTGACGTCATGTATTGTGGTCATAGTGAAATACATATTTGGATTACATTTCTCATCAGCCTTCAGTTTCTTCTCAGATGCGTTGGTCTCGACTATCCCTTGCTTCCCTTTTTGTCCCGTTCTAGAGCTGTGCAGCATCCGGAAGTCCCAGAAACTCAGGAGTATGTCAGAGTTCACTCATACCAGTCCAAGATGGTCATCCGCCCTCACGCGTCCTTTGATGAGGTAAATGGAGGGTACTTTAACAAAACATAACCACACGTCATAGCGCATTGTTGCGCGTGTGTTTCGTGACCAGTATCTGTCGCGTTGTCCCACAGAATGGTTTTGACTATCTGCTGACCTACAGCGACGACCCTCAGACCGCCTTCCCTCGCTACTGTGTCAGCTGGATGGTGTCCAGTGGTGAGTCCTTATGCTGCAATCATTCATTTAACAGTTATCTGGTTGGTTTTTCAACATAACATTTTGAAATCTTCATTCAAATAGTATGTTGTGTCTTTCAAGATTTCTAAATGTAGGCTACTATTTTTAGCAATTGCAGTTCATACGGTCTTTTATACCATCGCCCCCCTCACCCTGAAAACGTAATATGCCATTTTGATTTCATTTAATATGAAATCAAAATGGAGGCAATGTAGTGTGTATGTCTTTTCACTTCCTCATTCAGGTTGTGAATTTGCACTCAGGTTGAGGCAATACTTTGTGGTTTTATAAAATGTGCCTACTGATTCGTTTATTTGCTTTTAAACAACTCTGTATAACTCAAGAAGTTATAAATGTATATCCCCAGTAATCGGATTGACATTACTGGGCCGCAATGGAGAATTGTCATTACGATTAAATACAGTGATTTAATTTTTATCTAAATTAATATTACATTTGGTACAGTGGTGTAGCACATTGTGAAAAAACTTACATAGTCCAGCAGTCACTGCAGCTCTATAAAAGTCAAGAACATCTAAATGAAACAGGCTGAGATCAATGGATGGACTAGTAAAATGAATTCAACACCAAATGTTGGGGGACAACTTGGTTACTGATGCCCTGTTTACGTTTGTGTTCTGAGGGAAATTCACCTTGGGGCCTATCCAGTCACCTTAAAGTAGGTTGTTGAGGTCTACAGTCACACTGCCAACATGTGAGAATGGTTTGCTCTGTGATTGTGATGTGATATGGTCGTCAGTGTTTGCCCTTCTCATTCCTAGGTATGCCCGACTTCCTGGAGAAACTGCATGCTGCAGCCCTCAGGGCTAAGAACCTCGAGGTGGGGATCTATGATTACGCCAGCGTTGTGAAGTCCAATGACAACAAGCACCAGCACAGCCAGGATTGCCTTGGAGACAGTAGCCGTCCTGGGCAGATATATGCCTAATAGAGGCCTGTGAAGTGGCAAAATACATGCGCTGAAAATATTCAGGACACGTTCCTCATCTCATTGCAGACTATTCATTGATAGCAGTTGTCTTGAAGCATGAACTGTACCGATGAGATTTTGAGCCCTTTGGAGAAAAGCCTTCCCTTTAGCTCCCCGGCGAATTGATGGAGCTTCCTGCCTTGCCACAGTAGTGCTAGACAGCCAACGCCCTGAGAGGAGAGGTGCCTCCTTTTGCTAAACAACTGTTTGCACCAACTAGTGAGACTGGGAGAAATACTACCCCTATAGAGATGATGTTGCCAAGCATTGTTTTCCTTTTTCATTTACAATGTCTGTTAGGTTCTTCCAGCAACGTTGTCCTTTCCAGAGCTGGAATATTTCACAGTGAAAGTTTAGCAAGATGAAAACAACTTTTTTTTATATGAAATGGAAGGATGTCCAATTAAATGTGCTGTGATACCAGGAATTCAAGTCATATTGGACATAAGGATGTGGTGTCAAGTTTTGGGGTAGGTGATGTTTTGCTATCTGCAGAACTGAGGTTTCTCCTTCCAGTCTTTTCCGCTCGGTGTGTGTGTGCGCGCTCTAGATTGACAGATCATGTCCATTCTAACAGTAGAAGTAGATGACCAGTGTCTTCCAGTGTCCACAAGGTGTCTTATGGTAACCATAAAATCCTCACTATGGTACAAATGCTCTTGATGTTTATTTCTCTGGCATTGCAGTTCACAACTAAATATGCCCTTTAAACTGTTGAAAGAAGCACTTCTGCCACCTAATAACTCTGCATTTCAGTGGAACGGATGCATCTGGATTACTAGATCGCGCCCTGAGAACAAGTTTAAAGTTACGTAAAAGAAATTCAGACAGCTTAATAGTTTGCACTAAAGAGGAATAATTTGTTCGCTAAACATTTGCTGAATGTTTGCAGTTAAAGTAACTCCAGTACAGTTGTGCAGCACTTCTAACCGATGCGTTTCAGAAGACAAGCATTTATTTAAATGTCGCATGTGTGTGTACATGTCTAATTGTTAGGTTTTTTTCCCCCCATCTTTGAGGTCAGTTGACATTCTGACTCTAAGTTTCTTCCAGTTGAGTAGGGGGCATGTGCTCTGTGGGATTGATAAACACAATGTGTGCATTCTCTGTTTACAGCCTGACAATCTGGTACTTAACATCAATTTCTGTGTGGAAAAGTAATTTTATTTCTGTCACTGACAATTTAAAAACCCCTCTTTTTCCAGTTACATTTATATCAATGTGTTCCGTTGTAACTACTGCGTACATGATTACTGTTCCATAGACACTGTAGTTTGCTTACGTAGAGTAAGAAATATGAAAGTTAATTGAGACTTCATTGAAACCGTGGCATTTCATTTAATTGAACTCTGGTTTGTCCCATGTGTATTATGTTACATAACTCACATCAAGTCTGAAATATGTAAAGATAATTTTCCTATTAATTTCTCCTGTGTAAATGAACACGGTGTCTTGCTCTGGAAGAAAAACAGGCAGCAGTGCTCAATTGTCTTTGAAATGTTGAATCGTTGAAAGTAAATTGCCTCGTCAATTGTAGACATGTGAGATGTAAGCCGAGCATAATAAGTGTTTGTTTCTGTATTGACCTGCTGTATGAAATGTTTGGAGAATGTTCAGCTTGTGATTGTAACACTTTCTAGTGTGCTATAAAAATGTTAAACACTTGTCATCTCCAGTAGGCAAAGTGATATGTTCTATAAACTCCATTTCACAGCAGATGAAAACCTTCGGTAGACATTTGTCAATGATTTATTAATTGTGTGAAATAAACTGATTGAAAATAACTGGGATATCTATAAAACCATTATTGATTACATGAAATGGTGAAACTAATCACAATAAATACATTTCAAGAATGTTTGTTACATTTTTTGTTTCAAACGTAAGAATTTTTTTAATGCTTATTGAATTGCAATGCTTATGATTGTTGACAATACTTAACATTTAGTAGTATTTCATAAAAATAGAAATGTATTATAAATACTTAACATGTTATTACACAGGAATGAAACCCTGGGTGCATTCTTGTTAGTGAGACTCTTGACTCCCACTTAGTGATGGCCATTCAAAGCTTCATTACCGTTCTTCTAGCAGCAGATTATAATGCTAGCAGTCCTAACTCAGATTATCTTTTACAAAATAAAAGGCATCATTGAATTATACAAGGCAATATAGTTAACAATCTAGTTGGTCATTTTCGGTTTAATTACTTCTGTTTTTCTTGTCTGTTATTTTTACAGACCATATTGCCTTCTAAATGTCAATGGTGGCTTTTATTGTGATAATGAAAAAATCTGAGTCCTGCCAGCATTATATCCTCTGCTAAAATAACACTAATGAAGCCTTGTTTGGCCATCACTAATCTTACTCCGTCCTTTTGTGTTTTATCAGAAGGGCCAGTGGTCCCATTGTGTTGGCCTGATACAAATGTAGTGTCAAAATAGGTAGACATGGTCTAAAATATGGTAGACACATTGACACTGTGTCATGTTCGTCTCTTGTGATGTGGTGGTCTCAGTCTGGTGTGTTCATCTTCAGTGCATGAGCGTTGATTATTTCATGATTGATGAGCAGTGTGATAAGCAGAATGGCTTGTCAAGGTTATTGAAATTCTACCAATACAGCACATTTTGTAGCTAGCAAATAAATTAGATTCAAAGTTCTTCACTTGCCACAGCAAGTCCATTCCATGAAACCATCAAATAAAAAATAATATTCTTGATTAGGCAAGTAAATTAAAGGTCGCTGGCTCAAATCCCTGATAAGATAAAAACCCAATAATTCTTGCCTTGAGCAATACTGTTGCCTATTCCCAGGTTGCTACTGTAAAAAATAAATCTTACCTGTAAAATAATTACTAAATTTTCTTAACTGATTAACAAACCCTTTTCTCATTCCTGCTTGTTTCATTTTAACAGGGAAAGGAATTATCCACAGGAACAAAAACCTTTATTTTGTCAATTCAGATCATAAAACTGGAACAGCAAATGGAATGGCAAGAAGCCTAGTGCTTATAACATCTGACCAGTAACTAAAAGGTTGCAAGATTGAATCCCAGAGCAGGAAATGCAATTAACCCTAATCTCTCCCAGGTTGTTTCTGCAATTGACTATGTGCTCTTAGTATTCTCATCTTGTAGAAAATGGGTAAACACACTTGAATACAAGCTATACCTATTATCACTGGGGTTATAAACTTGAAGGAATAAGACAAGCAGTTTTAAACCAGATTTCAAATGGTTGATGAACATCTCAGCATTATGATTTTCAGAGCCAATATGTCCACAGTCGTAAATGAGTACTTAGGCACTGTAACATCTGATCTACTAGCAGAGATTAATTGCCTCAGTCAAACATTGAGTGCACTTAAGCTAATTGATTGTAGCCATAAATCTTCTACATTGCCAGCTTGCTGGGAAGAAACCACCAAACTTCTTTATTCACACTAGTTAGCCAAAACAGCCAATATATAACCCTGTCCCTTTGTCCCATTCAATTTCTGCCCATTCAACACTGACAACATATACATTTCAGAAACACACAAACTGTTTTATAGTAATTTATTGGGCGTACAGAATACTGGACAGAATATATACAAAATGTTGAAAAATATCTACCTTGAAATAGCCTTTTAAAAAATGGGTTCCGATCTTACTCAAAGGAAAATATGTGGCTACGACCTTTGACCTTACACTAGACTATATACCTCAATCCTGATTTATTTTCCTCCTAGTTCATAACTATGGATAAATAGGTAGGGATGTTTTACATCCAATTCAGTGTGGAGATTGCTCACAAGCCTCCAAAGTGCTTGGCAAAACCATGTACAGGAGAAGTACTGCATGGTTAGATCAAGCACAATGGTGTCCTGGGCGGAGAAATACAGCCATCAGAGGTTATCTGGGACCAGGTTTGGTCTGGTCCACTTGTGGAGCTAAACACCGGACTATGGAATTAGAATCCTGTGAAAAGTACATTTTAATCACTTTGATAGAAATAGGAGGCTGTAAACTCTTCATGTGAGTCCATCACGAGTGAAAATGGTCATCAGCCCTACAATCATGAAAACACTCGACCACAATATGGCCACCAGTATGTGCTATTTCTTAAATCTTCTGTCTTCTAAAAACAGGATTTGGGTGCCAATGACAACACCTTAGCTTGACATGATTGATATCCCAGAAGGAGAATTTCTGGGTGCCAACTTGCATCATGGAGGTTTGCAGACTTATAAAGCGATGGCTCCAAATGATCGCCTTATACAATATTGAGACATAGGGTAAGTTTTCTTAAAACAGTGCGGCTAGGGACATCTGCAAAATTAGAAAAGACAATTAGTCATAGGTCACACTCTCACTGCGGTGAAAAGCTGGCCCCGCCCTTCCTGCGCATAAACTGCGACAAACCCCGCCCTTCCATCATCGCACCCCACCCCATCAGATACTGTAGTAAAAATAAATGCATAAAACACTTGCATAATTTCACTTTTATAACTGGGACTTTTAATAAAACAACACAATATGAATAAAGGTAGGCCAAAAGAAAGAGTTTGTTGGGGAAATTACTAAAATACTGTAGGAATCAAAGAAGTACTGAGTATGGTGGAATGATGGTCTCCTTGTAAAAAAAGATCAATATATCCTATAGAGAACAGCCTCTAGGTCCTCTAACTAATGGACAAAGAGTAGGGTCAGTGTTCAAGGACAAAGATGGAACAGCTTAGGAACAGCAGATACAGATGTGTCACAAATGTCCTGCCCAAATGTAACATCTCATGAGATTTGAGATTCAAACCTTATTGACATAATTGTCTAAGACTGGATTTTGTCACTGGACTTAAAGTCAGTAGTCAATCAGTATGACCTTACAAATAGAGAACCAATCATCTCTCTAAAAGACCTGTGAGAATGGCCCGTTGGTTTGGAAATCTTGTTACAATCTGTTTCCATATCCCAAGGGATGCCTTATTTTGGAAAGGTTTCAGTTATAATCAAGTTAAGCTCAGACAACTTGACCACTCTGACTAATGAAATGAGAAAAGATATGCTTGGGGTTGGAGAGTGACTGATGTTTGTATGAACAATAGAGTATTGGTGACGAGACAGTGGGAAACACTGGAATATGGATGGTTGATGTTTCCAGGAAAAACCTAAATTTAAAGACAGAGGCGTCCTTGTGGGTTTTTGAGGATGTTTCAGATGGACAATAGATGTCAGGATGATATCATGGTGAGAGGCATGGTGTGACGGATCTTAGGTATGGACATATGACCTCATACATATTATCTTACCTTTGCTTTGTGGATTTTTGTTGTTTTAAAGTAGAATCATTCTCAGATGGTCCTTAAGTAAACTCAAAACTTCACAATTTTACCAGAAACTGTATGTGAGACTGAACATGTAATATGTCTCCCTCTCCCCGCAGGACGCAGTAACCTTTGTGTTCTTTCATTGAAACCACTACAGAAATAGAAATCTCAAATAGCTGTCAATCCAAGTATACCGTGGACCAAGGGTCATGGAAGTCTTCTATAAGTACATCAAGACAATGTAGTAACATTCTTAATTTTAATATACTTCAACCTGTTATACCTCACCCGTCCATTGGACCTCAGGCGTCTTTGGAGCAATCCAACTGATGCTGCTGGAAAGTTCTTCCTCCAACTTGATCTGTCCTCGGAGAACCTCAGTCTCCATCCTCTCGCACCAGAGCCGATGGTGGAACCCCAGATTGGTGTGGTCGATTTGAAGGTTATGAGGAGGAGCGGGTGCTCCTAGGAGCTGGGTGTCTCGTCTCTAGAACCGGCAAGCTCAACTGGAGACAGACTGTCCTGACAGCGTCCAACACCCCTCCAGCCTGTACCCACCGCCCCTCCTTCAAGTTAGGAGGGGTTAGTGATTGTCTCCTGGGATAGGTGGACTGGCAAGAAGGACTTGGGCTGGGTGGGATTGGATGTAGTATGGGGAGTTTGGGGAGGGGGTGGTCTGGTTCCGCATTTCATAAATATTAATACAGAGTCCTCCCCTCTCCAAAGGGGCAGATTCTTTAATTTCGTTAGAGGGGGAAGCGCTTTATTCACTTAATGGCTTTTATTAGTGCCCGGTCTTCAACTCTTTCATTAGCTAAAGTGCTGCTATAATTTACAGGGGGAAAGAGGCGGGGGAGGGGCGCTGTCCCGAGTAGCGCTGTTACTCCTACTGCTGGTGGCCAGCCGGCCACCCACTGCTGTCTAAACCTCTGCAGCTTTCCTGCGAGAGAGTGGCCTTTCTGTCTCAGAGAGAGTGGATACACGAATATGCGCTAAATAAAGTCCTCTTCATACTAGTAGAGCGTTATTACAGGAACTGTTGTGGGCAAATGCCAGGATCCTCTTACGAGACAGATTTGTCCTTCACCGGAACAGCAGTTAACCGAAAAGGATACTTCATTGCAAACACTTTGGAATGTGAAAATACACTCAAATTCCACATTAACCGTGATCTGTGATCATTGGATGTATCCAGTGCATTTAATAACATATGAAGCATATATTGATTTCAATTGATTTTAGTAACACTTTGGTAGAGTAACCATTGTAGTGTTATCTAAGAAATACAAAAATAATTGAACAAACCCAGGGTTAGGTAAAAAAACTGTGGTCAAAAACAATTAACAGCTTTTAATATGATATCTAAAATATATTCTAATAAAAACTTTGACATATTAAGAATTTACCAAACAAGACTTGGAAAATTTATATTTTAAGTAGGAATATGTCTCATAAGCTATGCCTTGACAATATTGGTTTTCAGTTGTTACTCTGGCTAAATAAGACATGGATCAAGTAAAAAGTCTCTAGTAAATGTTTCTTGGTTGGCTTTTTGCCCCTCCACACACACGACCTAACCCTTCCCTCTGGATATCATGTAGTCATGCTGTATGGATTCATGCTCCTCTCTACAATCAGATATTTTATAAAAGCTATTTTTAAATCAGATGAGATGTGTCCCTTCCTGAGAAATGTTATTTAATTAACATGCAGAGGCGCTGTATAAAACACTGGTGTGTGTTGAAGCTCTATTGAAATCATTTACCCAGAGACTGCCTGTACGTGTCCAACCAAAAGTCTTTATTTGAAAGGCCTGTCGGGCCCTGATTTATATGACATTGATGATACAGGCAGTTAGTCAGGCCCACCTGGTGCCACCCCCCTTCTCCGTCATTGACAGTCACTCAGGTTAATCAGTTCATTCACTCTGGGGTGGAGACCTTATACTCCAGCTGTACATAAATGCTGTTAACCCACAACAGTGAATAGTGTTTCTTCAGATCTTGAGGCACTCCAGTGTTTCTAATTTTGACGTGCTGCAACCCAGCTCTATGAGATGGATCAGCCATTTTGTTTCGAATGATTTGCCGGTCGCAACGTTGGTTGAGGAAGAGGATATTTTTGCTTCATATCATTAGAAATGTAGTACACGGTCAGGTTGAACAATTCACAGGATAATTTGACGAATTTACCTCCTAAAAATTATTTGCCAGAACTGAATGTAGTGATTTTATGATGCACTTTTGAAGCATTAAACACTGAGGTCATTTTCAGAGATTTTCAGTGATACAGTGAATTTCTGAATGTATGCCGTTACATACTTTTAGTACTTAATTTAATACCTTAAATATAAAAATGCCCAACACTTTAACAGAGAAAGCAAGGGAATGAGGCCAATGCTAAACTGTGGATTTAGTTGACAAACTAGTGACAAAATGGCAACATTGTAAACACTGAGTATGTTACGACCAGTGCCACGGTATTTATAGTGACCAGTCCAGACACCCATTTAAGGTCCAATCCAAAAGATGGAACCTGACACAGGGCAATGTCCCCTTCACTGTCCTGATGAATTTTGATTTTATCTTCAGACCAGAGAGCCCTCCACATGTTGTTTAACACCAATTCCAGCTGTATTTGGTCTCGTATTTAGGAACTGAACAGGCCTGACCTTACGTTCAGAGGACAGCCAGCAGTGGGAAAAAGGTAACAGCCATGTAACTGGGACCGGTTATTGATGTCATTTTTCGATGTGAACGTTATTAGGCTAAATTGAGTGTTGTTCAACATATTTATTGCAGTGCATCCATCTTAAAAGGGATAAACCCAATGTCCTCTGTACTGATTAAACATAAAACAATATCACAAGTCAATCTGTTGTATGGGGTTTATTTCACTGAAATTGTTTATATTCAAGGCTAATACTCTTTAAGGGTAATTAAGAATCATACACAGGCAGAAAAGGGGTTTGTTACATGTAACTCATACATTTCTTTTCAGTTACCAAATTCAAACATAATATTGGGAACCACAACACATGTTCTTGTGGTTATTTTGGAGTTTCTTTCATGGGCAGCAGACAGTTCCTCGTGTTGAGAAGGTCATGCAGAGTTAGGAGTCCTACTTTTTCACCAGCTGGATAACGTCCTCATCCTCCATGACATGGTCCTTTCCTACCTTCTGGGGGTTGTGTTTCACAGAAGCACCCCAAACCAGAGCACTGAAAGGACGAGGAACAGTGTTAGAGGTATTCTAGACGGCTGCTGCTGCGCTCTCCCTCACAGCCCACTCAACTGGTGACGCTGGACCCCTAGTGGCCGCTACATGAACACTCCCTTATGCGCCAACTGAACCGAGAAGGTAGACCCCTAGTGAATTCTTTCTCAGAAATTGTCACGCAAATTAGTAAAATATGGTGGTATTCCTCAGTCTTTTCCTAAACATCAGCCAGACGCACAACAGAAATCCCCAAAACAGTACAATACTCACTATTTTAATTCTTTAAGGAGACTTTTATGAATCTTCAAACAGAAGTCTTCCACTGTGGTATGATCGGTAGGCAGAACGACTGGAGAAGTGTAGTCAGGAAGCTGGCCTTTAGGTTTTGTGTATCTGTGTGAGAACCCATAAAAAATAACACGTTAATCCAGGCAGTCCAAGAAAACTAACATGTTGTGTTGTAATAGGGATTAAACATTGTATCATGGTCAATTAAGCGTAAATGTCCATTCAAGGGGGGGTGGTTAGGTTGACAGAGGTTCCCCTTACATCCGCACTAGGTGCAGGTAGTCCCACATCTTTTCCAGGAGATCATCAAAGTTCCAGCGGGAGTGGGCGGAGATGGGCACGCAGTGGGGCACCTTGTAAATGATGTCTAACTCTTCAATGGAGATCTGGTCGATTTTGTTGAGCACATAAATGCAAGGGATGTACACTCTGAAAAGATTCAGCAGAACAAGGCACAGCATGTCAGCAGGTAGGAATGTTCACGGCTCTAATAATGGGCTGTTGCTGGGTTTCCTTTGATCATTCATAAAATATCTCCAGAACCTGCTTTGAGTCCACCTGTGGCAAATTTAATAGAATTGGACATGATTTAGAAAGGCAGACACCTTTTAATATAAAGTCTCTGACTTATAAGTGAATGCCCAGAGCAAAAACCAAGCCATGAAGTCTTAGGAATTCTCCATAGACCTCCAAGATAGCATTTTTTTATGCTTGTTTTCAGGTAGATTTTTGGAGAAAGTTTCCAATGCAGCTTTTTGTGGCTCCGGATAAACATTTCTAATTCATGATTTGAACGATGCTAATAATGTAAACTCCAGGCTGGGACTGAGAGGAATAATGGCCTGTTGTGAAAAATATGAATCTAGGTCAAACTACCCCTTTAAAAAAGATCCTATACTTCAAAATGCGAGTGATTATACAACCAAGTGTAAGTACATAATCATGTGAGAACTGAAAATTAATTGGGCATACTAAAACAAAATGGTCAGTATGAAAGAACTAATTTTGCTATTGTGAATGTGAATTGTAATCACCCTTTTCAATGTTCAATATACTACAACTGTCACTTGATCCATTACAGTTTCCACTAGATTCCACAGCTTCAGATTCTAAGTCAGATTCTACAAAGTGAGAAATGTCTATAACTTGTGTGAAGCTTCATTGGATTTTTTTTTTTTTTTACGTTAGGCATATGATTAACAACTGTTTATAGATATTAGTTCTCATCAGATACAGAATTGGTACGTTGAAAACAACTGGGTGCAATTTGATGCATTGACATTCATTGCATTGTTTTGACTCCAAATGAACATTGGTTATTGATGCCAGTTAGTACACCAAGCTGCACTCATAGAATAGCCTAGTTTGAGATATTGAACAGTCCAGTGTCCACAGAGCTCTCAAACACATTTTTCAAACAACATGTTCCACCAGAGAGAGAACATGTTTTTTCTTGCGTTCTTGTTTTAAAACAATACTACAATCCCCCAGCAAGGGGGATGAGTTGGGAGCATCAACGAGCGCATGCACTATTTAGTCATCATTGTTTGTAAATTGACATATTGACTGATTCTACTTGGCAGGTAACAGGAATGTACTGAACGTGGACCAGTGTTGCTGTAATTCCCCAAGCTTCCACATGGAGTACACATTCTACATCAATGGCTCACCGGTTTCCCTCCACTACATCGATGAGGTCATCAGCCGTACAGTCACTGCGCAAGGTGATGTCAGCGTTGTGGATCTTGTACTCAGCCAGGATGCTTTTTACTGCGTCACCATCCAGCTCAGACTGTGGACACTGGGGAATAGGAGGGAGAAAGGAGAAGTAAGACCATCAAAATCTTAAGGGAAACAATTTATTAAGGAGAGACAAATAGGAACAGACAGAACTGGATGTGAAACTGTTACACAGATTTACCGTGACGGTGAAGTTTATGCCCCCTTTATCCTTTTTCTTGAAGCCGATGTTGGGCGGCTGCTTGTTGAGGCGGATTCCGAAGCCCTCAAGTTCATGTTCAATCAACTTCTTGTGACCCAGAGGCTTCAGCACATCCAACACTATGAGGATCAGATTGCACGTTCGGGCCACTAGAAACAGAAAGAGTATTTTTTACAAGCTGTATGAGTGTGGCAAGACCTGCGTGTTCTGAACAGTCCCCTACAGTTCATGGAGGAATCTCACCTGCAATGACCTGTCGTCCTCTGCCTTTGCCGTCCTTTGCTCCCTCGATAATACCTGGGAGATCCAGGAGCTTGGAGACAGAAAAGCAGAATGGCATTTTAGAAATAAAACAAGCTATAATTTAAAATGATCTAAAAATTAAGTAAAAAATATACGTTGAAGTAATAAAAACACCAATTAGTTAAAATTTGCCTCTAAATGTTTTATTAAGTTGCCATTTTTAAGTTGACACATTTTTAAACTGTCATGGTCATTGTCAGCTAAGTCATGAGTTTCCCCCAACACCCAACACCCCCCACCCCCTCAACACATTAGGGCCGGCTCCCTCCTATCAGAAGGATAATCACACTATATTGTAGACTACTGTAAGCACCAGTAAGGCCAGTGTTAATGATAGACAATAATGCACTCAACCATTTTTTACTGCCGTAATCTCAACTAAGGCATCAAGAAAATATTATTTTGATAATCAATTCATCTGTTGATTACTAATTAGATTATTTGGCAATATAACATTTTTGTTAATCCAAGCATTTCATTTCTATTAATTATTCCAAAAAAAGCCTATAGTAAACCAGAAAAGGAGCCAGGCAAACCAGGTTCAGTCGGTCGACAACTAAAAGTGATAATTGTTGTTACCCTCACTGGATTCAAACCTGGGCCTCCCACATGACGCAGTGTCTATGACCACTACACCACGGTGCTAAACATTTGTAGTTGCTAGACACAATTAACCATTGTATTATGCTGAATAACGTTTCTTGTTAAGTTCACCTCCACCATGAATAGCATCTATAAACTTTGTGGCTGTTGCCACTGACCGTAATAACAGCTTATTACCCAGTAACTAATTGGAATAGTGATAAGAAATTAGTAAATGCTAGCGAGACTGAAGAAGAGCTGTGCACTGCCAAAGCTATTTCATTTAATGGCACAAAAACATGTTCTTCTATCATTTGCAACTGACATTGATAAAATAACTATCAATATAGGTGACAATAACTGATAACTTAGACGATAACTAAGTGAAAAGACGAGAATCGTGAAAAGCCCTACTCATTTACTGCCCAAGGGGTTTTGATAATGCCTATATTACCCCTAAAAGCATGCTTGGATGCATACTTTGAAAACCCACCAGAAATAGTTGCAATACTGTATAACCATAACAGTTTTAGTTTGGACAGACTATAACATAGCTAGTAAAGGTTGTAGCCAGCAAATATTTTGGCTATCCGGAACAAATCCTAATGCCTCCCTTTGACCGAGACAAGATTTGAACACGGGACCTACAGTTTGCAGGTCCACTTCTCCAACCAGTACGCTATTTAACAAGGCGTAGTCAGTCAGAACATCAGAAAGAGACATTTGCTCTTCATGGCGGTCTCTGCTTACACGGTCCGGCAAAAACACAAGTAACATGAATAAGCCAGGCAACAAAATGTAGCCTCCTCTTTCTGACTGCTATCATATGAACACTTCAGACATTCATATAACATAATTCCAGCTTCTGACACTTTTCTCAATTTGATCGTTGGTTTTGCTGACCATTCATCTGTGTGTCATTATTTATATTATGAAACCAACTGTTACTGTGCTATACACCATCGGCTCCCAACCCTTTTCAGTTACTGTAATCCCAAAATGATTCTGCACTGCTTGGAGTGCCCCTGATGTACCCCTTCATGTTCATCTCACTAGTAAGCCTATGGTGTCATGCGTGTTTTCAAGTATCCTCTGGAGAGGCCAAGTACCCCCAGGTGTCCTAGTCCCCCTTTTTGGGAACCACTGCTACAAACATTGGAATACACTAATTAAAAATATATTATGACAAATCGGATTCTAAAATTACCAAAGGCTGATATGAACCTAACAAACTGATGAGGATATTATTCTGAAATGAATGACAACCTTTATGAGAATTGTAAAGTTTACCTACACTACCGTTCAAAAGTTCGAGGTTACTTAGAAATGTCCTTGTTTTCAGTGAAAACATACATGAAATGAGTTTGAATAGCAAATATAGCAAAATAAACAGGAAATATAGTCAAGGTTAGAAATAATGAATTTTAATTGAAATAATCATTGTGTCCTTCACACTTTGCTTTTGTCATAGAATCCACCATCTGCAGCAATTAAAGCCTTGCTGACCTCTGACATTCTACTTGTCAACGTGTTGAGGTAATCTGAAAAGATTTCATCCCGTGCTTCTTGATGGGCACTTCTTCCGTACCATACGGTCAAGCTGCACCTACAACAGCTCAATAGGGTGAGATCCGGTGACTTTTATTTTTATTGGCCTGTCAGAGATATGATTTTGTCTTTGCAAATCTGTCTAGAAGGCCAGCATCCTGGGGTCACCTGTTCACTGTTGATGTTGAGACAGGTGTTTTGAGGGTACTATTTAATGACACTGCCAGTTGAGGACCTGTGAGGCAAGATCTTCAGCTTTTTCTGTATTTATCACACGGAACAGCTGTTATTACTCAGAGCAAAAATAGACTGACTGGTTTCAGAAGAAAGGTTTTGTTTCTGGCAATTTGAAGCCTGTAAGCAAACTCACAATTGCTGATGTTCCAGATACTTAACTAGTCAAAACGACAGTTTTATTGCTTCTTTAAAATCAGCATAGCAACAGTTTTCAGCTGTGCTAACATATTTGGCAAAGGGAAAAATCTAATGAAAGATTAGCCTTTTAAAATTATACTTGGATTAGCAAACACAATGTGTCATTGGAGCACAGGACTGACTGTTGCTGTTAATGGGCCTCAATAAACCTATCTAGATATTCCATAGTAAAGATGCCGCATCCAGGTACAATCATCAAATACAACAATAACAATGTCTACACTGAATTTCAGATAAATGTTAGGTTATTTTAATGGAAAACAAAAAAACAAGGACATTTCTAAGTGACCCCAAACTTTTGAATGGTACTGTACACTAAAACCCCATTAACAACAACTGTTTCCAAACAACTGAACTGCATGTTGCTGACTGTGTATCCTAGTGGTCTGATTATTTTATATAGGGATTCTGTGGTAAAAAGCCTTTACTGTTAACTCCTAAACTGTGTGTCTCACAGCTAAAACAAATATATTCAACTAAGCATTTTACCCATTAATCAGTTTTGTCTTTACATAGCCTATTGTTATTGAACAGTTGTCTTGTGGTGTCCAAAAAAGGTTAGGCATTTTCTGTTAAGGTGAAGTGTAGTCAACAGAAGATGAAATACCTGTATTTTGGCACCCTTGTAGCGGATCACTCCTGGTACTGTGGTGAGAGTGGTGAACTCATACGCCGCAACCTCAGAGTACACTCCTGCCAAGTTACTTAGCAAAGTAGACTTGCCAACTGAGGGAAACCCTACAAACCCGATACGGGCATCACCCGTTTTCGCCACATCAAATCCTATACGACAACAAAAGACCAGTATTAATTGCAGTAAAACTTAACTTGCTACATCTCCACAGAACAGTAACAAAGGGAAACATTCTACAGGTGAATGATGACCAGATTTGAAATCACCTTCCCCTGCGCCTCCTCCACTGCCTCCCTTTGGTGTGATAAGCTCTCTCCTCATCTTGGCCAGACGAGCTTTGAGCAGCCCCAAGTGGTTAGACGTGGCCTTGTTCTTCTGAGTCCGAGCCATCTACCAATACAGAAGATGCTTTTAATTCACACATTTTCTCCCATGCGAGCATTTTCTGTTTAGCCATGCTAGATGACTTGGTGGTGTCAGATTTAACCACTCGCTTAATACGATCAGTTTATGGTGCCTAATACTGTAGTAGGCACGAGACAAAACCAATAGGTATCCAGTCAATAAGACATAGGAGCGCGTTACAGTAGACATTACGAACGTTAGCCTGACTATTTTCGTTTAAAAATGTATAACAGTATCTCCAGATGTTGTTAGCCACAGTTATCCGACTCTGACGTTTGCCATCGAATAGTGTAAGAAGTCAATTTTTTAGGGAATAATCAATTTCAAGGCATCGTTGAACCAATCAAACTTTAGAAAACTAAGGTACCAAGTGGCCTAACAGACGCAGTGAGTTTAGTGAGCTATAGCTAAGTTGCTATGCTAAAACGTGACTAACACACAGCTGGCCAACGCGTTAGCTAGCTAGAATTCAGCTAGTATCGTTAG
>JACXGJ010004174.1:0-47654 GCA_016801105.1 Esox niger | reverse complement strand
CCCACTTCATCCCAGCAGAGGAAAACTCTGATTCAACAGACAGCGAGACACCCTCTACCCCATCTCCAAAATCTAAACCCAGCCCTGTCAAACAGGAGAAAAGTATTTCTACATTAACAATCAAAACCTGCAGTAAGACCAAGGATGGGAAAAGACTATATGACAAAAAGCATTTCTGCATATACTGCATGAAACCCAACTCTAAAATATCTCGCCACTTAGAAAGAAAGCATGGAAATGAGGAGGACGTAGCCCGGGCTTGTAGCTTCCCGAAAGGCTCTAAGAAACGGTCAGCCTTGCTTGAAGGGTTGAGAAAAAAAGGTGACTATCAACACAACATCTTAGTGCTTGAAGAGGGGAAGGGAGAGATTGTTACATGGAGACAACCCCAAGGAAGTGCTTCCATTGAGGACTACCTGCCCTGTTCTCACTGTCTAGGTTTTTTTGTAAAAAGCAAGTTATGGAGGCACGAGTCGTCATGCAGGCCAAAAAAGGAAGGTGAAAAAGGGTCAAGGAAGAGGGTTCAGTCTTTAGCCTCCCATCTGATCCCAATTTCTAAAAGTGCTTCAGAAGGATGCCAAAAGATCATACACAAAATGCAACAAGATTCAGTGGCCTTTCACATACGAAACGACCTGTTAATTTGTCAGTTAGGGGACTCTTTGTACGCAGAGCGCGGTCATGAGTTGTCCCAGCACGGCTACATCTGTAAAAGACTGCGGGAAGTGGGTAGACTCATGCTGGTGCTCAAAGAGCTTGATAACAGTGTACAGCACCTACAGGACGTCTGTAAACCGAGCCAGTTCCAACTGGTTCTTGAAGCAGCAAAGAAGGTCAGCGGATTCAATCCGGATGTAATTGACTACACAAAAACAAGTCTGGTTATTAGAATAGGACACTCGCTCACCAAAGCGGCAGAGTGTTTAGCTAGCAGAAGTGTAATAAATGGGGATGTAGAGACTCATGCAGAGGCTAACAACTTTGTGAAGCTGATGACCTCGTCTTGGAGAGGGTACGTAACTTCTAATGCACACAAGTCAATCAAACAGAAGAATTGTAACAAAGATGCCGTTCCATTGACGGAAGTCGTGAAGATCCTCACATCATGCTAACATTAGAAGATGAAGCCAAAGAAGTGAGTTGTCAGCCAATGCTTTCCCTTGCATCTGGAGGATGCTGAATGAGTCTTCTTGCTCAGATAATCTTCAGTAGGAGCCGTGAAGGGGAGGCATTGCACTTGTTAGAAACAAGAACAAGAAGGGCTTCTTGGAACAAAGCTGTCCATGACGGCTTCTTGGAACTGGTGCAGGAGTTCTACACATATTGCAGTAAAGGCAGGAGAGTGCCCCTCCATCTTCAAGACCCCTTGACACAAGGTTGGAGTATGTAGGGCCTTGTCCACAGACAGAGATTATGCCAGTGAATTTTCTTCTTAGCTAATACTGGACATTGGAATAAACTACACCTGATTCCCCTTGTGTTACACAACCCAGCAGACTACTGGATCCACCATATAAAAATACAGACCAAACTAACATGTCCCTGCTGTAGACTGTTTGCTTGTCAATTATGCCTGGAACGAAATAAGGACATGCAACAAAGATGAAATAACCATTAGAACAAGCTTAAATTCATATACTGATACAAATTGTGCATGTTAAATGTGACCACGGTGTTAGTAATAGCAATGTATTCAACATACTTCAGATATAACTTTTATAAACTCTTCTAAACTTTTAGTTGTAACACTCTTCTCTCACTGTGTTTATTGTGAAAAACATTCAACTGAAACGTTTGTTTTATCAAATAAATATCTTGGAGAGTGTGCGTATAGATTCCAGCTTCCAGTTTCTAGCCAACAGATTGGGAGGATGTGGATCTGCTGTCCCTTCACTGTCACACTGTGAGATTGTCATGAAATACAAACTACAGAGCAGACACAATGTCCTGAAATTAGTTTAATTATGGAGACCAACTTTACATACAGTTACATTCTGAAGTACTCTGAATCTGTTGTGCTCTATAGTAAATTGACATTTCTCCAATAAATAGAATGAAAAAATATTTACAGGGAAATGTGTACCATACATGCCTTCATGAAATAGTGATGACACAGCAAGTTCCTTTATTTACATGGCAGCTCTTTGTTTTTGAAGTTATGATGAAACTGTAGCCACAGGTTTAAGGGTTTGTTCTAGTCATGGGTGACGGAGAACAGATAAGTCTGACGGCTAATAGTAGAGTAGGTTTTCTTTGTGACTGGAGTGAGAACTAGCAGAGGGTAGGTTACTATTGGAGTAGCAGATGTTGAGGAGTGAGTAAAAGTAGGGAGGACATTTACCTAAAAGGGACTTCAGTTGGCGCTAGAGTGTAAAGGTCAAAGTGAGTTGTTGGTCCTGGTTATGAAGTAGATGGTGTGGTAAATTATACCTTATTTATTGACTCATATCAATGTGATGTTCTGAGATTATAAACCAAGCATACACACATAGGCAACTTGATTCTAATTCAATTAGTATAACCAAGAGTACAAATATTTAGTCAAAAATGTGAGTTAATGGGAGTAGTGTGTGTATTCTTTCATGTGATTTCAGTTGTCTTAACCAGGTAAATGACATTCCACAGTGGGAGCATTGGAAGGGCTTTCCTCCAGAGTGTCTTTGCTCATGGTCTTTCAGGTTCCCTGACTGGGTGAATACCATTCCACAGTGGGAGCATTCATAACGTTTTTCTGCATTGTGGATTCTCTCATGCGATTTCAGTTGCCCTAATGAGGGACATTTCATTTCACATTTGGTGCAGTTGAAAGGCTTTTCCCCGGTGTGTCTTTGCTCATGATTTTTCAGGAAGCCTGACGAGGTAAAACTCTTTCCACATTGGGAGCAGTGATAGGGCCTTTCTCCTATGTGTGTTTTCTCATGTGATTTTAGTGCTCCTAAACGTTTAAAGCACTTTCCACACTGGGAGCAGTGGTAAGGCTTTTCTCCCCTATGTGTCTTTTCATGTGATTTCAGGGCCCCTAACAGTTTAAAGCGATTTTCACATTGGGAGCAGTCATAATGCTTTTCTCCTTTGTGAGTCTTCTCGTGTGATTTCAGGCACCGTATCTGAGTAAAAGTCTTGTCACATTGGGAGCATTTGAATGGCCTCTCTCCCGTGTGTGTTCGCTCGTGCTCTTTTAGGTGCCCTGACCAGTTGAAACTCTTTTCGCAGTGTGAACAGTGGTAAGGCTTTTCCCCTGTGTGTATTCTTTTATGTGTTTTCAGGTTACCTAAGCGGTTAAAAGTCTTTCCACATTGAGAACATTTGTAAGGCTTTTCTCCAGAGTGGATTCTATCATGTTTCATCAGGCTTCCTAACTGGGTAAAACTCTTTCCACAGTGGGAACATTGGAAAGGTTTTTCTCCAGTGTGTATTCTTTCATGCTCTTTCAGGTTCCATACTCCTCTAAAACTCTTTCCACAATGGGAGCAGGGGTGTTGTCTAACTGGTTTGGACTTCTCTTGGTCTGGTTCCTCTGAGGCACTCTTCCAGCTGTCAGAGAGGGTGTCTGGTCTCTCCCCTGCCAAAGACAGATTATTCAGTGAAACTGAAGAGTTGTATTTGCATACTTTCAAATCCTATCCCAATTCATCTCTGATTGTCTTAGAGACGTTACATACTGGCTAGCTAAAAACTTTTTTCAATTAAAAAATACTTGGCTCCACAGATTCCACCCAGGTTATCTTTAATAACATAGGGCCCCTATCCAACAAGGTACATAGCTATGCAAAAAATCTCAGGATCATTTTTGTTTCAGATCTCAATTTTGATAAACAATCAGATGCTGTTGTCAGAGACAGTTTTTTCCAACTCTGTGCCATTGCCAAATTGAAACCCATTCTTTCCTTTAAGGATTTAGAGACAGTGGTTCATGTGTTCATTTCCTGCCGTCTGGATTACTGTAACTCTTTGTACATGGGAATCAGTCAGTCTACCTTGTCTCGCCTTCAGCTTGTTCAAAATGCAGTTGCTAGGTTTTTAACTACTACAAAAAGAGAGAGAAGCATCACTCCTGTCCTGGCTTCTGTCCACTGGCTACCTGATAAATATAGGAATGATTTTAAGGTTCTTTTATTTGATTTTAATGCCCTACATGGATCAGCACCCTCCTATATTTCAGACCTCTTTAGCCAGGACTCTTCCTCAAGGACCCTTAGGTCGTCCGACAAACTGCTTTGTGTTCCACGGTTCCACGGTCTGAAGTTTAAAGGAGAACGTGCTTTTTCTGTTGCTGCTCCAAAGTTGTGGAACAGCCTTCCTTTATATATTAGGTCCTCTACTAGTTGCAACATTTTTTAATCCCAATTTAAGACCTATCCTTTTTCTTTAGCATTTGAGTCTGCAAATATGTAGGAAGTTCTGTTTGTCATGTCCTATAAACATGTTTAGTTGGCTGTATGTTTTGACAGCATTTTGGTCGACTTAAGTTTTTTCTAAATGTGCTTATAAATAAATTTGACTTAACACTGAAATAATTCGGCTGCTGTTGGCATACCTAGGTAACCTCACGCTGATGTTTAAATTAAGTGACAACTTTGAACATTTAAGCGTCAACACCATGGTAATCTAGCTAGCAGTTTAATATAATCAACACAGTAATATATACTAACATGTATTTTACTATTACTATTAGTGTAGTAAAATTACATAGTATGGACTCAGAGACAGTGGCTTAGAGGCACCAAGGATGCAGTATAATAACAACTAGTAGTGAATAAGTAGTATATACATATAACTACTGGTGTTATTCTTTGTATTTTTCCTTTTGTTGTTATGGGAGGTCAAGTAATTAAACATAGCAAAGACCTAGAGATGTTTGTTGACTTGGTGCCCATTATTAGTACTTACCCGTGCTAACCTGATCTGCGGTCTTCTCCAGCACTTCTACCTCTTCCAATGTGACAGATATCTCTCCCTCCTCAACTCGGTATACGTCTTCATCTTTAACTGTGAAAGTCAGCTCTTCCCCTTTAAAACCACAATGACAGCAGTGATATTATTTCTGCCTTGTATTTGTCTCATAGTGTCTTTTCAGGCTCCCTAACTGGGTAAAACTCTTTTCAAACCGGGAGCAGTGGTGTTGTCTTGTTGGTCTCTCTCCTGCCAAAGACAGATACGGTCTACAGTATAAGAGAAAGTTCATGGTGTTCATTAAAAGAATAATACTAAGAAAGACTTACTGAAATGTTTTGCTAATGTGCACTAATGAATGATCCAGAATTAAACATATAATAGTGGGTCTTTCAAAAAGCTGAAATCTATTAAATAAGATGATCAACTATTGATATAAGTGAGTCTAGAATAGCTTATCTGATATGATTATTTGTTGTTGGCCAGCAACTAATAAAGTTGGATCAACGCTATGTGTAACAAAATAGATTGTTACCACAAAGTGTTAACTTCAGATTAGGTTTTGCCCGTCTTTGAGTTAACACTCACTGTAGATAATCGGATCTCCAGTCTGCTCCTCTTCTTCCTTCAAAGTGACAGTAATCTCCTCTTCCTCCTTTTTAATTATGAAAATGGCATCCTCTTTTTTCACAGTAATATCCTCCCCCTCTATTATTCGGAATACGTTCCCCTCTTGTTTTACAGTGAGAGCATCCCCGTGTACTTCTTTAACGGTGAAAACCCTCTCATCCTTCTCCTCTTTTACGAAGGCTTTCTCCTCCGTCCAGACCTCTTTTCCAGCAGAAATGCGGTCTTGTATTATACTCATAGTAAATGATGTTAGCGTGGTAGTATACCTCTTAGCGATTAGCTTAATGTTAGCTCAATGTAACCAGCTCCCGAACTGATACTGTATATTACATTAAACTGACTAAATAGTACGCATAATTAATGTTGAAAGCACTTGGTGTATTTAAAACGATTTGAATGTAAAGTATTGGTTTAAAGAACTTCGATATCTCGATTTAATTTTGGCTAGCCAGCTACCCTGTGGGTTGACCGTAGCCATCTTCTGTTGTTGAAGAATCGTAGTAAATCAAAGCGTAACCAGAGATATTCATATCGCCATCTGATGACTGGAGTCCATAAAGCAGATCAGAACTGGGTTTTTTTTCAGGGCAAGGTTGCGTAGAGACCGTGCAACGCCGCTAGTTTACCCGGATGATATACGCTACGAAATATATCGATTATCATCTGAATTCTGTATCTTAGCCGGCTGCTAATGCCAGACTTCTCCAGTGCCACATGCCAGAGTAATGCCCTCGCGGTTGAACAGACTTGCTTTGCAAATTTTCCAAAGGAATCCCGAGGGTGACCGGTACGCACATCCACATTAGAGCGCCCCTGGGAGACCATGAGGGAGATTAAGCATCAAAGGGAAAACATGTGATCATATATTGGATCTGACACCCATTTAATAGTGACCAGTCTTGAGGCCAGATGGCCTGAGTCTGTGCATGATTCACATGTTTTCAATATTCCCCTCAACTGTACATAAGACAGGCATGTGGACTAGGTAAAATTAAGAGACCACTGCAAATTAAACGCATCTGTTCCTCACTCAAAATGTTTGGAAAGGAAAGGAAAGAAAAGGTGCAGTGGTCTCTTTATATTTTCCCGAGCTGTATATGGGAACCTTCTTTCAAGTCAGCTCCTCCTCTTCTCCATATTGAGAACATTGATATTGCTTCTATCTTGTGTTTGTTTTATTTTGTCTTCTCAGTCTTCTAATGGAGTCACATTCTTTCCACACTGGGAGCAGTGGTGTGGTCTCCTGCCCGAAACGGTGTAAAAAGAACATGCTATGAAACACTTACTTTAGAAATGTTTTGCTTGCTTTTATGAATAATTCCCTGAATTAAACTTCCACATGATAAAATATATCCCTCAATATACTTTCGCTATGAAAATACGTCCTCTATATACTTTCCCTGTGAAATAAGATGGGCAAAAGCGTGGTCTAGAAATCTATATCTGATATATTTTTTGGTGTCCTACAACATCCATATATGTTGTAAAAAATGTAAACTCATTCTGAAGGAAACACTCACTGTGGCTAATTGAATGTCCAGTCTGCACTTCTTCCATAACAGTGACAGTAATCTATTCCCCCGTTTTCACTCCGAAAACGGCATCCTCTTCTTTCACTGTAACTTCCACTCTGTTACTCGAAATGCACCTATCTCTTCTTTCAATTTTACAGCATCACCATCTACTTCTCTTTTAAAATTGACAACCGTCTCCTCGCTTGACTCTTTCACGAAAGCATCACACTCCGTCCAGTCCAGCTCTTTTTCAGCAGTGGTGCAGTATTGAAGTGAGCTCATAGTTACGGGTGTTAGCTTGCTAGTGTAGGCATTAGATTGGCTTAATGTTAGGCCAATTAAATTATCTAGATAAGTAGCACCGTAAATATGAAATGAAATTGACACAAAATTACACACAATGAGTGTTGAAAGCAATAGGTTTATTTACTAGATAATTCGCTCGTTATTATTAATGGGAGGCGTCGAAGAGACGCTCCATGTTTTGCTTCGAAAGTTCAACTCAGACTGATGGAAGCGAAACGGCCGAGGCTTGTGTCGTTGTCGTGGTAACAATACCACTTGATTGACGACTGAAGAAGCTTCGTTTCATCCCCTGCTTTTCCCATAGTCTCTACAGGCGGGTAAAATTTCTGAAACTGACATTTCCGTCCTCTACTGACATGCCCGGTGCTAGAACAGACATAGACATACGTACGTGCATTTGATTTCCATGGGCAGGCACGTTCATCCTACTTAACAATACAGAATAGTAACTTCAGCAGGAGGGATGGAATGCAAATCAATTTATGTCAGAGGGTTGTGGTGGAGCTTGGGAGGTGAAGTTGTGAAATTCAAGTAGTACAGGCAAAATGGAAATGCGGATCACATAACAGACACACACACTGAAATACAGAGGTCTGTGTAGTAGCTCTTCACTAATAGCACACACCACAGACAATATCTTAACTAAGTAATATTAAATTAAATGGTTTATTCTAGCAGGGTCACATAGACCAGTACATACACCAAACGACTATTACACCTATACGCAGTTGTCGGACCACCATGTTACATCTGATTTTTGACAGTGTCCTTTTATCCCCAACAGTGCATTGCACTGAACCCCTGACCCGATCTTCCCAGGAAAAAACATCCACGGTCAGAACTCTAAAAGCTAATGGTTTACTAACTTTTTTCTACACAAGCAAATATTATATTTCTGTTAATTTTAATTGCATTTAGGACTAAGTAATACTTCTTTGAGGCACCACATAGTTGTAATTTGAGCTGTCAATGTTGACCTTGACAGCGAACGTTTAAACCTTCCCTTCACATTTCAATCCACCTCGTGGCGGTAATGCACCTTAAAGTTGGTTACCAAACGCAATGTCAAATTCACAAGAGAATAGTTTCTTATGCTTGCTGGTAAGTCTGTGGACTGATTTATAGACGAGTAGCTGAAACATTGTAGATCTCAGGTAGTCCTGGCGGGGTATATATATATATAAAGATGGTCTGTGGCTGAACATCGTCGTAAAACGAGAGAAGGAAGAGGAAGACGTCTCAGTGAAACGCGAGGAAGAAGCGTTTAGGGTAAAAGAGGAAAATTTTACTGTGAAAGAGAAAGAGAAAAGGGAGGGTACCTATTTTGGAGTGAAAGGTGAGATTACAGTTACATTAAAAGAAGAGGAAGAACAGGAGGAAATTGGAGATCTGATTAATACAAGTGAGTAACATTTTTATAAAATATTGGTTTTTGAACAAAATGGCTGCCTCTACATTTGTCTTGATTGGCTTCCCTCTTGCCCTAGTTCACTTACTTTCCTATTCACTCTATAACATAGCACTGAGTGGGTATGTCTAAAACCACAATTACGGTGCAGTCCATAGGTAGAGTGACACTGGTTGTTACTCCTGCACTTTGGAAACGAAACGTTGAAGACTCAGTTTAAGTACAGGCTGTAGGTTTTAATTTCAGGGTATTTACCGGCTGTACCATTTAGAGGAAATAGTATGTTATGTTCATTGTTGCCCCATTTAAAGTTACCAAAAGTATTTGGACAGTTGGTCTAATTGCTTTCTGTTATTAGGCAGCTGTGTTTGTGTGCATCCTGTCTGCACGCACACAAGGGCTGTCGTGGTCTAGCCCTGGATCTGTCGTGGTCTAGCCCTGGATCTTGGCTTTTATGAGTTGATTGATGCAAGTCAACCTGGCCCTCATGGGGCAGACCAATCAGAATATTCCTTTTTTCATTCATCTTATTTTTACCATGTAAGCCGAATGAGAATCAATTGTTGTTAGCAATGACAATCTGGCCCAAGACACAACCCTGCAAGACAACACAGATCAATAAGTTACACCAATACTGTAATCAATAATTATCCCCTCTGTGTGCATTTGTTTATTAACACAGAGAGGATCCAGATCATTACAGCTGAGAGGTGATCCCACCACACCAGGCTCCCATGCTGGTCAAGATCCTCACCCCCCTGTGCCAGACCTCCTCCTGCTTTCGGTACCACCCTGACATGCCATTCAGAAGGTCCAAGCAAAGCCTCTCCACAGGGGCCCCACACCTGTACCGCTACGCCCATGGCAGGGCCCAACCCCAGTGTCCTCACTGCCGGTTCTGGAGGGTCGGGGGCAAGGAGGACACATGGACATCCGTGGAAAGGGAGGGGCAGAGCTCGTGGCTTCGGAACTGGTTCTGGATCCAGCACAACCGAGGGATAGGGACCTGAGGAGAGGTGGGGCACGGTCATTGAAGACGAGGCGGCGCCAACACAACCCAGATTCAGACCAAAACGACTCGTGGGCCCAGAGCCGGGCCACTCTCAAACGTGTGAGCGCCACTACCCGACATTCTTTTTGGCAGGCCAGATGGTAGCACAGGGGAAAAAAGCCTGGGCTAACAGAAAGCACTGCAAGCACTGTTTGAACAACAAGATACCAAGGGTGAAGACGAGCATCTTCTGTCCCAGGTGCCAAGTCCCTCTTTGTTATCCTCCAAAGAGGGACTGCTTCAAGAAGTACCACGACCGTGGCGATCTTTGGTCAAAGTGGAAAAAAAGCCCTGTCGATCTGAGTCCTGGATGTGAACTAAACGCTGTGAATATATTATCCAAACATACCTTCAAGGAAAGGCAGTGGTACCAAACAACTTATTGGGCTATCAGTGGGCCTTATTGGGATGTTTAAAGATTAGCGAAAGCCCAGGTGATGGAATACAGGACCGAACTACAATAAAGGATCTATCATCATAGCCCAGATATGAATGTCTTCAAATTAATCTAAAAATAAATGAGTCCATAGTGAAGGCCTGCCTTTATATGCATATTACATGTTAAAGCAATGTATATGTGTATAACTCCATCAGAAACCTCATAGAGGTTGAATAGACATCTGGATGTCCACCATGTCAAACAGAAGTTTGTTTGTGCATTATTTGCAATTTTAACTTTTGATAGCTTTGTCTTATATGTTCTGTGCTTTTCCCCCATGTTTCCCTCAGGTGATACCTAGTTTGTACTTCCTTTAACTGTTAATTGAAATCAGCTATGCTGTCCTTTGTAGACTTTTACCTTACTACACACTGAAAAAACTTAGTTTTTGGGGTTGCGGTATGTACTCGTATGCATTTTGGGACTGTAAGACATTTTAACATTAGTGTCGAATATCTGCGCACTCTCTTTTGTGAAATGACCGATCAGAACGAAAGCTATATAATTACTAAAGCGTTTCCAGCTCTTCCGCAAGTTTTTGTGGATTATGATTCCTACTATTCCAGTCTAAGTTATTCGTTATAATTGTTTTGTCATGCTTATGAAAATGGGTCCCGCTGAAGCAGAGGTGACAGACCAAAAGGTCTGTGCGGAGATCCTGGCAGGTGCAGAGATGCAACAGTGTAAATTGAATAATGGAATTATATTAAAATCTATGTTTGAACAATTATTTGTTCCATTGGTTGGATTTGCAAACACCATCCCCTGTGTAATTCCTTAATTTATTTAACAAAAGTATCTACGTTTTATCACATTTTTGTAAGACTTTATAACCCCGTCCAGTTGATGGCGCCAATAACTCATTCTGTTGTAGTCTGGCAATAAACCGCAAAGAAGAAATTGAAGCAGACGTTGGTTGGGCTATTTTGGGCCCCGAAAAGCTAAGCTATCTTTTTCAATTTACACCAATGATGTGCAGTGCAAAATAAACGTAAGCTTCAAATTTGCCAAACGTACTGAAAGATTAAATGCAAAAACTAGAACACATTTTACAATCAGCTGAATACTTTGGACGGATACTGCATTTGACCTATCCTGTTTTCAACTATGGATCAGGTGAGTTATGTAACGGAAGCTAATTGGGGGCATGCTAGGTAACGTTACTGTTAATAATGTGACAAACTGACATGTTGATTGTAATCGTAACGGAACGTATTCTGAGGATATTCGTAATAACTGATCTATGGTGATCAATTTGACACAATCCTTAGAAAAAACTACTGGAATGTCAGCTAGCTAAAATTAGCTTACGCTTGCTGGCTAATTTGATTTGATTGCTAACTTTTGAGGGCATTTAAATGAACCGTTACTGTTAACGTTGTATAAACAAAGTACTAGTTAGACCAATGGGTTTTCTTTTTGAAGTTCTAAACATGAGAAATTCTGTTAAGTGTGTTATTAGTTATAAAAAGGACATTCTGTTGGCCAAACCTAATTAAGGTTGTAGTGTTGGACGCTATCTATCCTTATTGTAAATGTTTAAGTACTACAGCTAGTTGATGATTTCGTAAACAGGAACTAAATGGCTCATCTGAGGCTACCCAATGTATTTACCTTTCAGAAAGTATTCACACTCCTTCACCTAAAATATTTTGTAGTATTAAAGGTTTAATTTATATTTGGCTACATATTTTTCTATTGACTTAATCACAATATCAGACAAGGGAAAAAACTAAACTTGTTTTTACAAACTAGTGCCAATTTATAGTAATTCAGACACTTAAGTAAGGATTGGGGCAGTTTCTCCCCTTTGCTGTTGTAGGTCCTCACATGCTCAATCAGATTGGATGGGAAACACTGGTGACCTTCACTTCTCCCTACAAGTGTTCAATCGGGTTCAAGTCCGGGCTTTTTGTAAATCCAGTCAAGCATTGCCTTGGCTGTGTGTTTCAGATTGTTATTGTGCAGAAAAAATATTATTTGCGCCAGTCAGGTCCTGTATGCTGTAGATCAGGTTTTCTTCAAAGATCCTCTGTATTTTGCACCGATCATCCTTCCCTATCCATGCTAAGGAGAAGCATCCCCACAGCATGATGCTGCCACCCAAGGGAACCAGCTGTGATGGTATTTTTTTATTTACTGTAATTTAGATTTAAGAACTAATTTTAGGTACATTTAAGGTAAACTGTATTGCTCTGGGATCTTCTTGTAATTATATCTCAATTGAAAATTACATCTGTAACACAACAAAATATTTAGAAAATGAATGGGTCTGAATACTTTTTAAGTAGAACTGTAATTAAATTACTTAAAATTCCACTGTCACTCTTCATTATAGGAGTCCAAAGACCTGCCCAGCTTGTCTTCACCGTCCTCTGATCAACCACTTCCTGAATGTAACCGTGGTGACCAGGAGAAGGCACTGCAGGGTCGGGAGATGGTTGCTGGGTGCCTTGATTATGGTAGTGCAATACCATTAATCCCAGGAATGACTGTTGACCTCAAGGAGGCTGGGATGTGTTGGGCATGGAGTTTTCCAGGTAGGTGCAGTGGTAATATGGCTTTTCCACAGAATTGTAACACCTGAGTTTCTCTATGAACGTCTCAGGCCACAGAGATATTCAAGGTTTTCACTTCGGGGAAGAAACGTTTTGGTTGTATTAAATGGTTTCCCACAATCAAATCTCCATCAAATTTATTTTATAAAGCCCTTTTTACATCAGCAGTTGTCACAATGTGCACAATGTGCTTTACAAAATGTTGGGCTTAATTAAACCTTGTACACTGTAGGTCCACAGGACCAGAAATTGCTAACTGAGCTTCACTCAATAGAGTCTCTGTTTATCTTTTGTTTTTAACATAGGAGGGAGTTCCAACCCATCCTCTCCCAACGAGTGGAATCCTTCTGCATCAGAGAAACCTGGACATTCTACGTCGGAGGAAAACAACGATTCTAAATCTGAAGGACCTGTATATTCTACGTTAGGAGAACTTAACGATTCTACATTGGAAAATTCTATGTTGAGAATACCTGAACATTCTACTTTAGAACTACCTGAACAAACGCTATCCGCCGAACAGAACCAACAACAGGAGAACCAGGAGAATCACACGCCAGGTCCGACTCAGACATCCCACTACTGTTCAGTGTGCGAAAAACACTTTAGGCACTTATCAGTGCTAACGGTACACATGAGGTCCCACACAGGAGAGAAACCTTACTCGTGCCCTGACTGTGGCAAGAATTTTGCTCAAAGCGGCACACTGAAAGTCCACCAAAGGAAACACACAGGAGAGAGGCCATTTCTCTGCGCAGACTGTGGCAAGGGCTTCCAAACTAATGGGAAGTTGATTGACCACCAACGAAAACATCACAGAGAGAATGTGGTCGACCCCTGGTGTACGGTTTGTGGAATGGCATTCAGCTCAAAGCTTAAACTAGAACGTCACTTAAAGATGCACATTGGGGAGAACCCATACCGCTGCCCTTTCTGTAGCAAGAGGTTTTCTACTAAATGGAATATGATACAACACCAGCAGGTTCACACTGGAGAAAAGCCCCACTCATGCTCTGACTGTGGCAAGAGCTTTACTCATAAATCCACTGTGTCGATGCACAAGCGAAAGCACTGCATCCACCGTGTCAGAGAGGAGCGTCCATGTGAATCGGCACAACCCAAGAAAACTCACCCTTGTTCGGAGTGTGGGAGACTTTGTCTGTCATTATCGGAACTGCGGATACACATGCGAAAACACACTGGAGAGAAGCCGTTCTCCTGTCCTGAATGTGACAAGAAATTTGTGACTAAATCACATGTAAAAGCTCACCAGCGAATGCACACCGGGGAGAAACCGTATTCCTGTCCTGACTGTGGGAAATTCTTTGCTTATTTACGGGATATGAAAGCCCACATGAGGAGAATGCACACCAAAGCGGAGGGATCTACAAGACTGCCTCCTGTCAAAGCCCACACCTGCTCTGTGTGTGGACAAATGTTTTCCGCTAAAAATGTTCTAGGGAGACACCTGCTCATCCACTCAGGTGTCAAGCCTCACAAGTGTTCAGATTGTGGGATGTGCTTCACTCAGAAAACCAATCTGGTCTCACACCGGCTGACTCACACCGGAGAGAAACCTTACTGCTGTGAACGGTGTGGGAAAAGGTTCACGCGCAAGAGAGCTATGAAGCAGCACCAGCAATCCTCCTGTGCGGCGTTAAAAGGTGAAAAGGCTCCTCAAATATAGGACAGCTAGCTTATTTGTAGACATTAGGGCTGACCTTGTTTAAGCAATTGTTTTGTTGACAGGTTGTTGGTTGGTAGGACAGAGTTTCGCCTACTGAAAACGCTGGTGTATTCTGGGCCTACTGACCACAACATTCCTTTTCAGTGCCACTTTATTATATGTTATTATATGTTTTGTAAGTCCCTACTAAGCTTTTCTAGAGCACTTTTTAGAGGGTCAGTGTTGCAGACTTTTGAAACCTACCCAGAACTCGGCCTTTCATTAAAATGTCTGGACCCCAGGTGACTATTTACCGTGTGTAGTGTGCCTCCAGTATGGCTCAGTACATAGGGATGTATGAGTGTTATTTATGGAATAGGGAAGTGTTTCATTTGTAACATTCTTTGGCTTTACTAACCTTTCATTGTTTTGTTTTCCAAGCAGAGAAGGAAAAAAGTCCGTCTGCAGAATCAAAACTGGAATCGTCTAAAAAGTCACCTCAAATTGGAAGTACCAAGAAATTGTGTGCACTGGGAAGACCAAGGAAATCGCCTGGAAGACCAAGACAGTTGTCTACATTGCATAGAATGGAGCAACCAGAAAGATCTGCAGGAGATGGAAGACCTAAAAGATTTCTTCAAATGAAGAATCCCACTAAACCACCTACAAAGGTACAACCCATAATTCCGCAGGTCTGCCTAGTTCCTGACATTTCCCACCACTTGGGATTAACGTGTGTACCCCTGGGGGTTGATAATGTTTCCTTTGACATGTTGGGATTTTACAACAATGGTGAATGATGGATTTTATGCCCAAGACATCAAGGTGTCTTTAAAGGGGATATGGATGCCTTCTAAACAGGAAGTGACTGCATCATTCTTTTGGTGTACAGGACACGACACCCCATTTATCTGATGATGCTGAGGATGTAGACTGCTTCGTGAAGGACTCTGATTGGTTACCTAACAACGAACTAGAAGTAGAGCCTGTGGGCCCCAGACAGTTGGAGGAAGACGTTTTTGTCGGATGTGAAGAGGGAGAGGAAAAGCACGCACCAGAGCAGGGAGTGAAGAACGTCAGTATTCTTGACAGTTTTAAGTTCATAACTTCCATCTATTAATGCGATGAAGAATGGAGTTCTTGTCTTTTGCATTGATTGATTCTGTCTCTAATTCGGTGGTTTCCAGGTCAATTGTGACTCACCCCTGTCTGTGCCCCAGGAGGTCAAGGGTCATTCCTCCCTCAGTAGCTCCCTGTTGTGGGGTCTGAAGATGCTATCTGTGAGATTGGTGGACTGCAGGAAAACACAGGAGGCCAATGGTGTGTGCTAATCACTTTAGACATTCTTTTAACGGCTTGATCCTTGCAGTCAAGGGTTTTAGTTGGAATCTACTGAATGCATAGAACCACTGAGAGTCCATGAACAGGTGTTTAAAACTGTACTATTTTCTTCTGTGCCTATTTCATTGATCATTGGTAATTAAAACTTAGAAATGGGGTAAAAAACGTGTGCAGGAGATCCAGCGTCACCTCTTTCATGGATAAATAAGTGCCTGCGTATATATCACTGTTGGCCAACACACATCTTGACAGATTGAAAGATAATACTGCTTTTATTGCTGCCGACTGGCTTCCCTATTCTATTCCCCATAGTGTGCTCTCTGCTCAGAAGCTATTGTTATGGTATCTGTTACATACTAAATAGCCAACAAGTAATCACAAGTTTTTGTTTCCCAGCAGACAATGGGAGGAGATTGCCACCTACAAAGGCTCCTAGGTTGAAAGCGATGCAACAAGCTGGAGATTTAGAGAAGCCATACAGCTGCCACCAGTGTGCGAAAGGATTCCCCACTGCCGTCGGTTTAAAATCTCACCAGATAGTACACTCAGGAGTGAAGCCTTACAGCTGTGATGAATGTGGGAAGAGTTTTGCTAGATCAAGTGAACTGGTAGTACACCGGAGAGTACACACCGGAGAGAAACCGTTTCACTGCTCCGACTGTGGGAGGAGCTTTTCTACTTTAAGCTCACTGATAACCCACCGGCGAACACATACAGGAGAGAGGCCTTACAGCTGTAATCAGTGTGGAAAAAGTTTTGCTACATCTAATGCTTTGAAGAGCCACCATCGAACACATACAGGAGAGAAACCTTATAGCTGTGATCAGTGTCCAAAGACCTTCGCTTACTCACAGCTGCTGAAATTGCACCAACAAAAACACACAGGAGAGAAGCCTGAGACGCCTTTCAGCTGTGATCAATGTGAAAAGAGTTTTGCTACATTCAGTAGGTTGAAGGTACACCAATCGAAACACACTGGTGAAAAGCCTTACCATTGTGAAGTGTGTGGAAAGAGGTATAGATTTCGTTGCATGCTGTCATACCACCAGAAAACACACACAGGAGAGAAACCTTACAGCTGCACTGTGTGCGGGAGGAGCTTCACTCATTCAAGCACCATGGCCAGCCACAGGCGTGTACACACCGGGGAGAAACCTTTCAGCTGTAAAATCTGTGGAAAGTGCTTTGCCCAGGCATCAACCTTGGCAGGTCACAAGCTAACACATACTGGAGAGAAACGTCACAGTTGTCATATCTGTGTTAAGAGATTTTTTACTTCATCAAAACTCAAAGCTCACCTGCGAATACACACTGGAGAGAAGCTGTCTGTGAGAAAGAAGGAAAAGCGTAAAAGAGTGGAAGAAAACACAGGAGATGAGTCATTCCTCTGCAGTCAGTGTGGCAAATGTTTCCCATCATTTTCAAAAATGAAATCACATGAGAGGCTCCACACAGAAGACAAGTCACTCCCCTGCAGCATCTGTGGAAAGTGTTTCTCTTCTGTGGGTAAATTGAACGCTCACAAGAAAAGACACACTGCCGTCAAGTCCCACTTCTGCCCCGACTGTGGGAACAGTTATTACTCTGCGTCACACCTTAGGGCCCACATGAGGTCTCACACTGAAGGCAAGCCATTTCTCTGTACTGAATGTGGCAGGAGTTTTAAACTCCCACAGACTCTGAAAAGACACATGCTGACACACACAGGAGAGAAACCCTGCCACTGCTCTGTCTGCGGGAGAGACTTTGCACGTCACAACTCTCTGAAAATACACATGCGAACGCACACAGGAGAAAAACCTTACCCCTGTCCGCAGTGCAACCAAAGGTTCTATTCGTCATGCAACTTGGTTTCACATCTGCGTGTCCACACTGGAGAGAAACCTAACCAGTGTGTTGATTGTGGGAAGTGTTTTAGTTCGGGGTCAAACCTACGTGTTCACCAGAAGTCTTCACACGGGATAGAAGTATCACCAGGTGGGAAAAAGCTGCAACGACAGGCACCATCTGGGAAGAAACTTCACCACTGTCCTCAGTGTAGCAAACGGTTTAAGTCTGTGTCTAGCCTGCATGTTCATGAGAAAACTCACATTCTGGTAAAGACCTCCATCCCGTATCAACCCTGATGGAGATAATTCATTACTAAATTGCTATACATCCCAAATGTCACACTAATCTTTGTATAGAGTACTAATTTAATCAGATGCCTCCCTGAAGTGTATTGGTTTTGACCACATTCCTATGGGATTTTTTTTTTTCTCACTGCCAAGACCCAGACTCAGAGGTTCAGCTAAAGAAAAGTGTTTTTTGATGAATTGGGTTTGTGCCATTAGTGAGTATTCACAACAGCAACAACGAATTCCACTACTGCTGGTCTGACAACCTTCATCCTTAAGAGTACCGGGTCTGTGTTGTGTAAATGAATGTGACTTGTGTTTGTAATCAGCTAAAACAAGATCAGTTGAAGTGACAATGTCACGGGTTTTAACCATTAAGTGGTAGTTTTTGTTATTTACGCTGCTGCCAAAGATGTTTGTTCACTTTGTAAAATGTGATCAAATAAAATGTCACAGTTTATTGTTCGTATGAGGTTTCAGATGTGTGATTAGGGGGTTGGGAACTCAAAGCCATACTAGTGATCTTCTAAAATGAAGTTTGACTGATTTTGAAAATAAAAATCCTTATCCCAGTGTTATTGTCAGGTAGGTTCTCTCAATCCAAATATATCATGGCTGAATCTGATCTAACTGGATATCAGGTTAGTCAAAACTGAGGTTGGATAGAACCTCAATTCTTTCATCACGAATTCATATCCGTAGTGGAGATTTGATTCAAGTTAACTGGTAATCACACCAAAATGAGGATGTATTTCATAAGCAGCCTTCATAAACGCTACTAGAGCCAACACTGATCATCGCAGAATAAAAGGAATGTAGATCATTTTACATACAGGGGGTTTCCCAACTCTTCATATTATCCATTCAGAATTGTTCTTTAACCAGGGGGAATCTAGGAATTAAAGGACAAGTATCAAACCAGTTACACAGATGGGTGAGTATTTGTAGTTGATTAATTAGGTATAGGTCTCAAAGGGCATCAATTAAAAGGAAAAAACAAAAACAAGCTGGTTCCAAGTGAAATTGAAAACATGGCGTGACACATTCATTAATGTCACCCCTCTATCAACTTACTAAGAGGTAACGAGCATCACTTCCTGCCCCAGTCCAGGTGGTCTTCCCGACAAGCCGGTTCCACAGATGCGAAACCATCCATCTCACTGATGACCTCCAAGTGCTTGGGTCCCTTTTACTGCCAGAAACCTAAGAGACAAGAGAAAAGGTATTTGAAATATTAATAATATTTTCTTCTTCTGACCCATATATCATTAAGAATTTTCTAATCCTATTTGCAATAAGTATCTACTATAATGTGTTGTGTTTAGATTGAGGACTTGCTATGCTCCTGGAGCTCAGTGTCTTGCTTCATCCTGGTCCCCAATAACACTGCGCCACCAACCTGGGTGACGGTGCATCACAGCCACAAAGCTGATTGCAGTTAAATAGTAACACATCAAAAAAGGAAGACATGCAAGTTGAGTTCATTCAATAGCAATTTAATTTTTTCACCTCATCACTGCAAACACTGGATAAACAAGTGCCATAGATTGGATATAAAGATTACACCACAACACTCATTCCTTTCCAATTTGTAGACTGCCTGCCGATATTCATCACAACAGACTGGTTGTAGACCTAATTCACATTGTACATTTTTATGAAATTGCAAACATTCGGTATTATGAGAGAGAAAGGACATGTCATATCAATGAAAAGTGGTTGATAGGTTTCTCAATCTTAAAAAAAACTTTAACCAATCATGTCACTTATTCTTTCAGTATCTTAAAAAATTAAACAGACTAGTTTTCCCTCTCTGGCAAGGTGGACCAGGGACCAGTATGGTAATAAAAATATGATTGCTATTACTAACACTAGGCATAATCTCTTGCCAAAAAAGCTTGAATCAGACCCCACTTGCTTAGTTTATTCCAATTCTCAAGGATGACAGGTAACATTTGCATTTCATTTGCACATAGCTTACACAGCCTTCAGAGGGTACACAGCCTTCCGACAAGCTAAAATCCCGCAATCTATCTGCACTTTGAATGTTGTCCAATGTTAGTGGTGTCCAAGATTTAAATTCAACTGATCAAGAGAAGTATATTTCCAGGCAAGATCTCTATCCACCTCTACGCTGTACAAATTAAAAATGTTATTTTGACCTTTGGCTTTGAGTAATTGGTTGATTGAGGTCATTCGACCCCTAGACCAAGCGTGATTGGTTGACTGAGGGCGGTCGTATCACCGACATGTGTTCTCATGTGTTTCACCAGGCACCTAGGATAGGAAAACCTCTCACCACACAGATCACACTGGTATGGTTTCTCTCCTGTGTGTGTTCTCTGGTGTGTTGCAAGAGTGTCTGACCTGGGAAACCTTTTACCACACTGACCACAGCTATAAGGTTTCTCCCCAGTGTGTGTGAGCCGGTGCTTCTTTAACGACCCAGAGCGAGCAAAGCACTTTCCGCACACAGAGCAGTGGTAAGGTTTCTCTCCGGTGTGCATCCGCTGGTGTAGAGTCAGGCTTCCAGATTCTGCAAAGCTCTTCCCACACTGGTCACAGAAATATGGTTTCTCTCCCGTGTGTGTCCGCTGATGTGTTTTGAGCTGCGTCAGTGTGAGGAAGCTCTTTGAACAACTGGAGCATTGGTGAGACTTCTCCCCATTATGCGTTCGCATATGTGCATTGAAGATGTCTAATGAGTAATATCCTTTGCCGCACTGTGGACAGAGGTAAGACCTGACTTTAGCATGCGACTGTTGGTGCACTTTTAGGTGTCCCAATTGGGAAAAACTCCTTTCACACTGGGAGCATTTGTAAGGCTTCTCTCCAGTGTGCGTCCGAAGGTGTGCTTTAAATGTGGCCCGGTGACTGAACATCTTCTCACAGTAGGAGCATTGGAAAGGTTTCTCTCCTGTGTGAATCCTTTCATGGCTTTTTAAACCAGACATTTGACGAAAGCACTTCCCGCACCGGGAGCAGAGGTGAGTTCTCTCTCCGGTGTGGATTCTCTGGTGAGTTCTGAGGTCTGCTGATGAGGTGAAACTCTTCTCACACTGATTACAGCTGTAATTTGTACCATCACTATGTATTTGCTGGTGTAATTTCAGACTACATTTTGTGGTAAAACTTTTCTCACACATTACACAGCCATATGGCTTTTGTCCTGTGTGTGTGCGCTTATGTGACCGCAGATGACTTGAGGAACTAACACTCACACCGCAGTCTGAGCAGGTGAAAGGTTTCTCCCCTGTGTGTGTTCGTTGATGTACTCTTAAGGCTGCTGACTGGGTATAGCTCTTAACACACTGTGAACAATTATAAGGCTTCTCTCCTGTGTGTCTACGCAAGTGAACTTTAAATTGGCTTGAATGAGGAAAACTCTTCCCACATTGATCGCAGACATAAGGCTTTTCTCCTGTGTGTATTCTCTGGTGTACTTTCAGGTTATGCAACTGAGTGAAACGATTCCCACACTGGGAGCAGCTATATGGTTTCTCTCCTGTGTGGATTCTCTGGTGTTTTTTTAGTTCAGATGAGGTGTTGCAACTCCTCCCACAGTCAGGGCAACAATGAGGTTTCTTCCCTGTACCTCTCCGTGGTTGCTTTTTAGAGTGTTCTGTTGACGACAAAGTCAAAAACAGTGATCCAGTACCTTCTTTATAAAGGTAACAGTTACAAAGAAGTAAAGCAGAAAGCAGTGTGATCAAAACAGGTTGCAATTCAAACACTTACGTTCAGCAGTGAAATCTCCTTCCTCCTTGTCTCCTGATCTTGTAGATTCACACTGTGTTCGCCTGCAATCGTCCAGACGCACAGACACCCTCTTCAATAAGACGCCGCTGGGGGGAACACAGCCCGGAGACTCGCCAACGGGGAGGGGTGAAGGGGGCTTGTCCTGGAAGTAACAACAATGTAAACAAAATAGGACTTGAAGCCGGGAGTACAGTAGTGACCAGCCACTCTCAGAATCCCAATCAGGTTTTGCTTTATTTTCACACAATAAAATTAAAAACATTTAATCACAAAGGCTTATTGAGGTTAGGAACTGTTCAAACAGTTTTATAGAAAACATGCCCTTTGTAGTTTGTAGAACAAGCTGGTGAACAAACAAGCTGACCATGTGCAGTGACTGATACATTGTCCAGCCCACTTCCTGTATGCTGTTTGCATGTTTAATCCCTGATTTGTTGGCATTCTGCAGGCTCAGAAATCAATTAACCAATGACATGTGGCCAAGTATCCATCTGGTACCTGGCAACACAGTGACCACTGAGAGGCCACAGCAGTGGATGTACTACTAAAGACCCTCTCTGTCAATCCTAATCCGGACCTTCATACCAACCATAGAGTCCATCCTCAACTGCTGAAGGTGGAAGCTACAATGCATATTACTGTGTGACTAAAAAGGTAATTGGCTGCCACTGGCCCTCCGTCGTGGTCCTACGTGAACCTGAGGGCAAGGAATTATGCAGGCAAGATCAATGATGAACCCCCACATCCCTGTCTCCCCTCCACTGCCCTGCCAGTCTCCCTCTGGTCCAAAAGGATCCTCCTCTGGCAGTATGTGCACATTTACTAAGCAAATTAAATGTATTCTGATTTTAACCCCTCAAAAACTAATTTCGTAAGGGAATCAAAAGGACTGTTCCGAAAATAAAAAATAACAGACTTCTGACAGAGACCCAGACTCAAAAGAACGGCAACCCGTGATATCTTAAAACATTTTTTTTTCAATTTTTCTCATCCTTGATTTCTCTTTATACTCAAACAATCCAGGAGAAACAACAAGAGGAACTTTTAAAACACTTTCTTACCGGGACAATAATCACACAATCTGGTGTGGATCTCTCTGGAGCCGCCTCCGACTCCAACCCGTTGCTAGGAAACCAGTCCTTGTTGTCCATGTCCGATTTTTCATCATCATTATAATCATCTTTATCAGATTCATTGGGAATCATTGGTGCCAAACTAGTTTCTTCCTTTATCTTCTCAATGTCCTCTTTCAGTCGGAGTAACCAAGACATTTCCTGCTCCTCCGATTTCACAGAATCTGCATTTTCCCACATTTCTTCCATTATTTTACGGCGCAATGAGCGATGGTGTTTCCCTTTATCTTTGGACACATCTATTCCCCAGTGTTCACACAGGTAAAGTAAATTGTCCTTGGTTAGAGTAAATAAACTCTGTTCGATTACATCCAACAACGTCTCCCGTCCACCATTCATGTTGTCCAGTTTCAGTGGAAACTACAACAGCATGAAGTCCAGACTCGTCAGCCTGTCATTCACAGAAGGAGAAGGATGTTTACATTAGCGTTGAATAAATTCATTAACCAGGTTTAGGCTAATCCTAGTTCAGCCAAAAGAAGCACTAGCACGTATTTGAGATGTTTTCATTTTATTCTGCCCTCCCCAATTTCAACTAATAAAATAGAATATATAGCTCTGTGTTGCTAAGTCACAACAGATTAATGAGGGGGCCGTAAATACAAATAAACATTAATACGATTAAAATATGTTTTGCCTGTCACACAGGGTTGTCATCTATCGCAGCTGTCTAGTTACTACTTATGGTGGGTCAGGCATGTGCAAGATAATTCAAAACCCTTTTCTACATATAGAAGACATTTTGTGCTCTGGCACTCGGCAACCAGCGCTACGATTTCCTAACCTTTTTTGCTGCAAAATATTATTGAAAATAATACTGGAGTACTTGGCAAACTACGTAATTTCAGCATGGCGGCAAACAAATCAACTAGTCAAATAAAATCGTTCATGGAAAAGTATGGACAAGGAAATAAAAGTAGCAAGCAACGAAACATTATCAGACTAGTGTAGGGTACATAATAAGGTTAAATAACGTGCACCGACTACTACTAGCCATATAATTGCACAACCTAAGTACTTTCGGCGGATTGCACAACCTAAGAACACTGCCGTGTAAACAAAACTGGAATTTGTAAAGTTATGTAGACTGTAAAATGCGTCGTTCATAATGGCACTAAAAAAATCTATCCGGCTACAGATTTTGTTAAACAGATGCTTGGCATCTCACAACTCCTTGAGGAATAGCTAACTAGCTAGTTACGTCACTGTCCAACGTGAAATAAAAAAATAGCTGCTAGCTGCATCAATTCGGTTCTAAACAAATATATTAATTACGTTGTTGTGGTTGTTCAACGTTGAGAATGTATAGTACTCGAAGACTACTAGCACGACTTTCTTAAGTTCATTAACGTATGTATATAATTCTAATAATCACCTTGTCAGAATCAGCGTCTTGTGAGCAACATTAAATAATCACTTCCGGGTCACGAAAATTAGGAATTATTCAAAATAAAAGAAACCAACGTATTACTTTAAAACGGACATAAATTTAGTTTATAAATTAATAAAATTGACCTCTCAAAACATTGAAAACAATTCATATTTGATCATATAATGATTTCAATAAAAAGTAGGTATTAAAAATCGTTCCAGGGAGAAAATTCAGACAATGCCAATGACTGAATCTGGAATAAATATTGCCCCATTGCTCATAAACTATTGAATATTCCACAGAGAAAGAAATGTAGGAACTGCTCAGGAGAGTGTAGAGTAATACAAACCTGTCAAACCATGAGGAACAGTGTGCAACATCTAGCAACACAATATTTTCCACACCCTAATTTTCCACAATGTAACTCAAAAGATATGAAACACATATTGACTTATATTGAAAAAAAACTATTCAATACGCCGCAGTGAATGTATGGTAGGAAATATTAAGGAAGTCTTATTTTTCGTACGGAATCTCTAATGTTGCCAGCATAACGCTAATAAAATCCTTGTCCGCAGCACCAAAAAACATGTATTTCCGGACCCGGGTCAAGATATTTCAGAATAGAAGCCCGTAAGCAATAGTGTAAAAAGGCAGATTACTTGTATATATTCATGATGTTGTAGGTTTATGTATAGGCAAACATTAAGTACCACCGCATTACATTTTAAAAAAAAAGGTTTTACTCCTCCCATTTTCCTAATATGTAATTCACAATTAAGTATTTATATTTCAACCGAACTCTACTGTTCGGTTGAAAATGAGCGGCTACGCAGGATCCTTCGGTACTCATTAACAGCCACTTAGTTGCATTTTTTTTTCTGTTTTTGTTCAACGAGTAGCCATGGTCTGGTGTTCAGTGCCTGGATGCGCAGATTATAAGAAAGCGCAGGCTGCTGGTGTAACATTTCATCGGTTACCTGCTGGAGATATTTCTCGCAGCATACAGTGGCTGGTGGCAATCAGAAACGCTGCATACGACGTAAATACTCCAGTCGAGAAATATCCAAACGTCCGTGTTTGTAGCCAGCACTTTAAGCCTGATGATTTTGAAAAGGACATGAAATCAAAACTGATGGGTTTGCCAGGTCGTCGGACTTTGAAAAGTGATGCTATTCCATCAATTTTCCCTTTCACTTCAAAGAGAAAAGCATCGGATCAGACAATATCTGCGCAGCAGAAAAGAATCAAAGCACAGGTAATACTTAGCTTGCTAACCATCTGGGACTACGTTTGTTTATCCACCCCAAATCTAATCAGCTGTTTTCATAGTGCCTAGCAAAAGATTCCAAATCAATCTTATTAACCAGTCGCTGTTGATCTATCTGACTCTTAACTTTTTCAAGCTTCGCTTAGACTACTTTGCTCCGTTTGCTGTGATATCATATGTAACCACAGCTAGCTAACTACCGCAGATGCTAACATGACTGGCATTTGTTTTTAGACTCGTAGTCTATCTTCTGCAGCAGCATCAACATCAAACACAGTACAAGGGAATAGTGTGAGTATTTTCGAATCATTCCTGGTTGTGCAGATGAACGAGGAAGGCGTGGCGTCATAGTTGGCATGTTTAAAATGAGCTTACAACCTTCGGTTTTCAAAAACAATCTATTTCAAGTACGGATGGTTGTTGCAGGTGAATGTCTGGTGTCTTTCGGTGTGGACGCTGTGTACACAAGTGGTTCATACAGTAATGAAATGGGGAAAGAACTGAGAAAACAGTTTTCTATCTACTAGGCTTTGAAGATACTATTTGCGTCTAATAATACTTATTTTTTTCTTCATTTCTGATATAATATTTACTGTGTCCTATAGAACAAATCTGATGCGGATGAAGACATCGACACCAGCTTTAACAGTGCAGATCATGTAGACTCACGGGATGATAGCCTTTGGCTGGGAAAAAAATCATCATCCGATTCGGACGAGGGAAAGAATTCACGGCCCCGCCAAGAGCTAAAGTGCATAGTGTTTGAGTCCAAGGTCATGGAGCTCATGAAGTTCTGTCAGATGTGCGGACAGCCAATTACCTCCACAGACATCTCGTACATTGGGGCCATGATGAAAGTGAAGTGGGCCTGTAATGGTGGACACACAGGGACGTGGACCTCTGGCCCTGACGCTTCTTGCTGTCCAAGAGCATAGTGAAAAAACACAGGAAAATGAAAAGTCCTTTGTGCATGATACAGTGCTCCATTTCACACCCTCAGAGTCAGTTCATTGGCGGAAAAGGGGATTTTAGATCACTCTTCTATCTTATTGATTCTTGGAGTTGCTGAAAGGCACATGAAGGACTCTCAGGCTTTGACATAAAAGGAGCTCTGGTTTGATGAAACCGAGATGAACCTCGTTGGCCTGAATGCCAACCTTCGCATCTTGAGGAAACCAGTTACTGATGAAGATGAGTCAAGATGGGGAGAAAGATGAATGGAGTGAAGTCCGTTGATGAAAGCCTGTTCCAGAGCGCTCAGGACCTCAGACAGGAAATTACCCTAAGCGCACATCCAAGACCTGACACTTGGCTTTGGACATTCTGTGAATGTCCTTGAGTAGCCCGGCCAGAGCATGCAATTGAAACAGATGGAACATCCCTGGAGAGACCTGAATATAGCTGTGCAGGCAGCTCCCCCATCCCACCTGACTGAGCTTTAGGATCTGCCGAGGAGGAGAAACTCCCCAAATTCAGTCTTACCAAGCTTGTATCCGACAGGAATTAAGGCTGTAATCGCTGGATACCCTGTACATCACCTACATATGCCAAAACTGTTTTAAATATAGAATGCAAATAATGCTCATGCTCAGTGTGGAATAGACACTAGCTGTTGTATGTATACATTCTTCTTTTTATATAATAATGACATTTTTTACAGTCCTGCTAAGTTATTCCAGTGGTGTCAGATACCAATACAATGTGTATTTCTGGATCAATTTGTGATATTGATGAAATGTATTACCAAAGACGAATGAGTGAGTGTATCATATCAACTTTAATTTCTTGGCATCACAGAACAATGATTAGTCTGTCAATATTGCAAATTAGACATGACATGTATTCAATACATTGTTTATTCCCTCAGGAGAAAAATAAACATTGAAGGTGGGTTTTCACAACAGAATGCAGGTAAAATACATTTTCTGCCAAAATCTAAAACCTTCAGTTTTTGTCAGACCAAGGTAAGTTAACCAATATTTTAACTGGCAGGTATGTAACCATTATATAAAATGTTGGCAAAGCAAAACTACCTGGAAAGCTTGTACATGCACGCCTGCTAGTATGAAAATTGTGATATCAATACCTGATTCAAAAATATTACATTTACTTATAAAAAATAACGATTTAAAGATGAATAATGACAAACAACTATCAAAGAAATGTTGAGAATTAGGCTGAACAAAGAATCAGGAAAAACTCAACACTATAAGGGAACTTAAAAAAGCAAGATGAACAAAATTCCCCAGCCTGTAACTTTATTTTTAAAGATTTATTTCAGGTCTAATAAATTACTGTGCTAATAAATAATTTTTACATTCACATAATTGTTTCCATAAAGCCTACTTTGGTCTTTGAAATGTTCATTGACAGAAAAAACATTGCACAGCACTGATTGGTTGACTGGGCGGTCTAGAGTCACTTCACACTGAAAGTAAGGGTCATTGGTCCATTATAATCACATCACATTTGTGATGTCATAACATTTGTCAAAAGTTCCAATCCACCCGTAAATGCTTGTATTAATTCGTTTAAAAAGCACAACACAAAAAGCATGACAGTTCATGTTATTTAGGCAGCATAGAGTGAATGCATCACTCCTTTAAGGACTAATAACCAAATATTGAGCTGTGGAGGTGGACTAAATTCTCCAGCAGAACTTTTTTTTTTCAACCCCTCCATGCAATAAAATATACAGAACACATACTAGACAGTTTTGCTTGATATTGTACAACCTCCATGCAATTCACTGTGTACAGAAAACAGTGGTGTATTTTAGTCTAATGAGGGAACCTGAGAAGCTGATGCCTTATTGGATGGAGGTGTCACGTGATTCACCTGGTCTGTTTGACTTCCTCCTTCGCCTGCCTTGGTTCTTTTGCCGCCTGTGTGGGTCCTCTGATGTCGTTTGACACTTCCCGGTCGAGTGAATCTCTCCCCACATTCATCACATTTGAAAGGTTTGTTTCCAGAATGCGTCCTTTTGTGTGCATTAAGACTTCCTTTCTGAGTAAATCTTTTCCTGCATAGATCACAGCTGTAAGGTTTCTCTCCAGTGTGTTTGCGCAAATGTACATTCATGCTGCTTTTTTGAGCAAAACGCATGTCGCAGATATAGCAGCTGAAAGGTTTGTCTCCTGTGTGTATACGCACATGTTCATTCAGGGCTGTGACATCTTTGCAGCTCTTCCCACACATATCACACATGTAAGGTTTCTCTCCAGTGTGAACACGCTTGTGAATAATCAGGGCTCCTGAACGAGAAAAGCTCTTCCCACACTGATCACAGCTGTATGGTTTCTCTCCAGTGTGCGTTCGCTCGTGACATCTAAAACTTGAGAGAGTATAAAAGCTCTTCCCACAGTCTGAGCAGAGGTAAAGCTTGTCACAGCTGTAAGGTTTCTCTGCAGTGTGTGTTTCTTTGTATTCAGTCTGGGTGTGTACATGCCTGTGCGCAGTCAGGGTTCCCTGACGAGAAAAGCTCTTCTCACACAGATCACAGCTATAGGGTTTCTCTCCAGTGTGTGTTAGCTTATGGTCAGTCAGGGTTTTAGATAAGCTAAAGCTCCTCCCACATTGTTCACATGTGTAAGGTTTCTCTCCAGTGTGAATTCGCTTGTGTCTAGTCAGGGTTCCCAGGCGAGAAAAGCTCCTCCCACACAGATCACAGCTATGAAGTCGCTGGATCCCTTTCAACCCTGTAACCTTCCCAGAAGATAAGCCCCTCCCACTAAACGTGTGATCATTAGGGTTGTCATCTGTCAAACAGAGATATGAAATTAAAATTCCTCATAGGTACTGAAGTATTTACAATCAACCAGGTGTTAAAATATCTTCTCCATCAGTCATGGATCTGCATCTATACAGCATGGAATTGCAACACTTTAAATATTGTGCAAAAAAATAATTGATCAGTCACTTAATTGTTTCAGAATCAGATTGTGGTTGTATCCACACCCGGACAGCGGTTCTTACTTGAGGATACGGAATCTGAATCTTCTTCACCATCTTCTTCCTCTCCTTTTACAGTTCCATTTAGTCCCATTGTTGTCCTGCAGTCGGCCAGCCGGACAGACACCCTCTTCAGACCCAACAGTAAGGCTGCACCAGGACAGACAACCTGGGGACTCTAGTAGAAGGGAAGACCTATCCTGGAAACCATGAACATAGTCGATTTAGGTAGGGAAACCTCAAACCTGTCATGCAAGTGTGACTACTCCAATATCCCAGTGTTTTATTGATTCCTCTCATTCACTGGAACTTATTCTAAAGAACCATTGGTGGAATTACAAAGGTCTGTTTACGGTAAAAAGTAAACACGCCACTCAGCTCTGGGGTGGGCTTGTCTGGAAAAGACTCCACCTGCAGCCCACTGCTAGGAAACACATCCTTGCCTTCCACATCCCATTATTCCCTGTTTGTAGCTTCATCATCATCACCACCACTGGCTGGGTCTCATTGGTGCCACAGTAGCTTCTCCCTTCATCTTAGTTACCAAGACATTCCCTGCCCCCTGAGATTTCCTGCATGATTTTACGCCTCAACGAGTGATGGTTCTGTCTTAACTTCTGAGACATCTATTCCACAGCGTTCACACAGAGATCTTAAACTGTCCTCAGACAGTGGGAATAAACTCTCTTCAATTTCCTCAGTCAACATCTCCTCTCCACTCATGTCCTGCTTGTTTGGCAACAATAGTGCAGTCAATGCACAGTCTAATCAAGTCCATCACACTTTATAGAAACCGCCTGTAATAGAAAGAAATATAATAACACAATATTGACACATTATAATTCAGCTTTAAAAATGCATTTACTGTGCATCCCTTCAAACTCTATAGTTATAACTTGTTGGAAGCATCTTTGACAGCCATTACAGTTGTGACTGGAATAATATAATTCTGACAGTTTACATGTCTTTAAGACAACATTTTAAGTTAGCCTACCCATAACAGTAGATCAATACTACGTCAGAAAACATCATAATACAAAATCTTTTAATGACATTTATATTAGAATTGTCGTCACGTGCATCTGGCACTTGGATAGTTTCGGATGTTTGGTTTTCATTCAGGAATGCAAAGACAGCTGTGGTTTCTTCCTCAAAGTCACTGTTTAATGTAACTTTTATAATTGGAATCGTTACTTATGTCGTAGGTTGGTGGGTGGATGTCCTGATTTGAAATTAACCGTTTTAATTTTGACCAAATGTGTATCAAACTAAATGTATAACACTTAAAACTCAAAAAGATCTCAATGATTTCTTGAACCAATTTCACATGTTGCTAAATTAATCTATTTAAATCAGAAGAGATTCACAACATACTGTATATTGCTGTCATACAGTAGTATTATATGCGTATTTATAACAGAACTGCTTAAACGCCAACTCACCAAATTCCTTGTGGTAAAGCTAAAGTTTCTCTGTCTACCCTGGATTTTTTTGCCAGCGTGGAAAGGGTAGAAGCTACAAAACGATTTGGCCAACAATAATGTATCTTCAGTTTCGGACAATGATCTTTTATCACGTCTAAACGTAGTTGACCTATGTCCGTATTATGAACAATTTCTTCTTGGGCGACTACTACACACTGAAGTGCGTCCAAACGGGTGACGGCGTCTAAGATGGACGCCCTTTATTTTCAATTCAAATACCTACGTGTTGTGAGAAACTTGAAAAGGAACCGGAAGTTCACGGAATTATGAATCATTTCAAAATAAATGTCCAAGACGTGTATTAGAAGTGCCCAAATCCTGTAATTAGTCATGATTTCAAAAATAAATAATAATTATTTAAAAACTGCCAAAACATTACCAATGATTGATTTGTTAATATTTAAGGCAAACTTTCATAAAATATGAGTTTTAAAACATGTTCCAAGGTCAAATAAATTCAGCCAATGCAAATGACTGTAAAAGCAATACATACTGCCACATAGTGGATAAGCTATTCAATGCATCGCAGTGAATAAATTATAGTTTTACTGGCTTTTTAATCTGAGTATTACCAAGAATATAATCACTGTGGGACACAGAATAGAGTAGTGCCAGAGAATAGTCTTTCCTGGATGAGGTAATATGTTTTCCATGTACAGTGATTCGCATTGTGGCCAATGGTATGGGGGGGGGGGTTAGAAAGCCAGCAAAATAAAATTAACCCTTTTCAGAAAATAATTAAATAAGTGTAAACATGTATTAGATAATTAAGGACAAAAAGCTTGTGACTACTTAAAACCTTGTTACTAAAGTAATTTCAATATATTATAGGAGAACAATAGTCACTAGATTACCTCATTCAAAAAATATTTATTTTCACAATAGTAATTTTCAGATCGAAACACATTTCAGACAGATGATCGTTGATGGTAAAATTATATAAAAATAAAACTCTTATCATTTAAGATGAATTAACAGGCCTTCCTACATGATTTATGTGCATTGGTATGGAATCCCCCAACCCCTCTGTTGAACATGTCAAAAACACTTTCCTCACAGCTCTTAATAAACATGCCCCACTTGGGAAAATGAGAGCATCAATAACCATTAAACCTAATGAAGGAAGTATGATGGAGAGCTTCAATAACCATTAAACCTAATGAAGGAAGTATGATGGAGAGCTTCAATAACCATTAAACCTTATGAAGGAAGTATGATGGAGAGCTTCAATAACCATTAAACCTAATGAAGGAAATATGATAGAGAGCTTCAATAACCACTTGGTTATGGCTGGTGAGGGATTTCACTTTGCACCCAGTCCATTTAGATCCTTCCCCGAGAACCAACCCCCCCACTAGATCTCTATTCTGCCTTTCTTTCCAGACTCACATTAGTCATCTCCAGTCTAAAACCAAATCCTGAATTGGTTTAAGATTCCAAAATGAAGGGTCATGGACTTTGGCAATGTTATGTACCGGCTCACCGTCTACATTCATCTCAGATCATTAGACAATGCTCCTCACAACTCACCAATACCCCTGACAACACTCATCACGGTACACTGTCAAACTGACCCTGGCTGCTCATTCAATGCAGACTAGCATCAGGCTTCAAAATCAAAAGGCAGTCATTCGCAATAGCAAAGCAATGAACAGTAGTTGTACTTGTTGCCAACATTGTAGCCCACCAGAAAGCAGCTCTATAGTTTTTCCCAGAAGAGTTTGTCTTCTCCATAAGTCCATAACTGTATTTTTGTAATTATATTTATTATATTTGTCTAACAAATCATTGTGTTTTATTTGTATATATCCCTGCAGATAATATCCATGTAGTGAATTTCAATTTCACATGTTGGTTTCTAACTAAATCAAGGTCATCGTACAGTGATTCAAATGCACTAAACAAGTTAGTTGTGAAAGCAACCTTATAAAATCAGGTTTTTTACTGCATACAGAATACACAGTGGTTTGTTCTAGTCTATAGAGGAATCCTGAGAAGCTGATGCCTTATAGGATGTTAAAGGTGTTTGGTTATTCACTTCTCCGTTTGTCTGACGTCCATCTCCACCCTTGTTGTTTTCACCTCCACCTGCTTTGCTTCTGCCTGCAACCATCTCCTTTGACTCTCCAACAATGTGAGCTCTCTGATGACTCCTCAGGGTTTTGGGTTGGGCGAATCTCTTACCACATGTATCACACTTATAAGGTTTGTCCCTTGTGTGATTTCTCCTCTTATGTGTTGCCAGAGAGCTTGACTGAGCAAACTTGACACCACAAACATCACAACTAAAAGGTTTTTCCCCAGTGTGGAAGCGTCTATGGATAGTCAAATACGTTGAACGAGGGAAGCTCTTCCCACACTGCTCACACCTAAAGGGTTTCTCTCCTGTGTGCACGCGCTTGTGTACTTTCAAATCGCCTTGATGAGCGTATCTCTTCCCACACTGATCACAGCTGTAAGGTTTCTCTCCTGTGTGTCTGCGCATGTGTACATTCAGGTTGCTTTGTCGAGTAAAACTTATTCCACAGATATGGCAGACAAAAGGTTTCTCACCTGTGTGTGTACGCATGTGTTCATTCAGGGCTGTGATAGTTCTGCAGCTCTTTCCACATCTATCGCAGCTGTATGGTTTCTCTCCAGTGTGAATACGCTTGTGAATAGTCAGGGCTCCCAAACGAGCAAAGCTTTCCCCACACAGGCCACACTTGTAAGGTTTCTCTCCTGTGTGAATACGCTTGTGTTTATTTAGTGCTCCAGAAGAAGCAAAGCTCTTCCCACACAAATCACAGCTGTACGGTTTCTCTCCAGTGTGTATACGCCGGTGATAAGTCAGGGCCCCAGAAGAGGCAAAGATTTTTCCACACAGATCACACTTGTAAGGGTTCTCTACAGTGTGTGTTCGTTGGTGCTCTTTCAACTTTGCTGGCGTATAAAAGCTCTTCCCACAGTCTGGGCAGTGGTATCGCATCTCTCCAGTGTGTGTTAACTTGTGGGCAGCCAAGACTCTAGGCCAAAGAAACTTCTTCCCACATGTATCACATACATGTGGCTTCTCTCCACTGTGTATACGCTTGTGTTCACTCAGGTAATAAGATCGGGCAAAACTCTTCCCACATTGATCACAGCTATGTGGTTTTTCTCCAGTGTGTGTACGCCTGTGGTTATTCAGGCAAGATGAATTAGCAAAAATCTTCCCACACAGGTCACACCTGTAAGGATTCTCCCCTCTGTGGGTTCTCTGATGGACTTTTAACTGTGCTGGTGTAAGGAAGCTCTTGCTACAGTCTGAGCAGATGTGTCGGTGAAGAATCTCTCCATTGTGCGTTAGCTTGTGTTCAGCCAAGCCGTTGGGCCGATTGAAGCCCTTCCCACATATTTCACAGTTATGGGGTTTCTCACCTGTGTGCGTTAACTTGTGCTCAGTCAGGTAATCAGCTCGAGCAAAACTCTTCCCACACTTATCACAGACATGAGGTTTCTCTCTTGTGTGTGTTCGTTGGTGTCTTTTTAGGTTTCCTGACTGAGTGAAACTCTTCTCACATAAATCACAGCCATAAAGTTGATGGAATACTTTTGATTCTGGATCCTTGTCTGTTGATACGCCGTCACTGAGTGTCCGACTGTTAGGAATATCCCCTGGGAACAAAAATCAGAAATGATGGCCTGTTTATGGTTTGTTGCCCAAACTGAATTTAACTTAAACCTTTCAAGGCCAAACAGGTGTTGAGCCAGGCTCAAACCATAACCACACTGACTCTCTGCTCTTACTGAGGTTTGTGGATTGAAACCAACCGAAAGGGCACAGAATATAACCCTGGTTCCCTTGTTATTCCCACTGCAGTGATGAATAGACCAGAATGAAAGTGGCTTGAGCCAAGCTTTTAGCACACTAGAGTCTCCCAGGCCAACCCAGAACCTGTTAGGCCTTAAAAGGCTTGATTGAAGTGTATATTCAGATTAGGCATGTTTTCAGGTTAGTTTCCTCAAGGAAACAAGAATATATTCATAATCTAAAGTTCCTTGAATGTATTTCACAACACACTGGGGCAGAAGTATCTCCAGTATCTAGCACACAATAGTTACATTTCAAAAACATGAGTCAATGAGTGAATATTTCTCAGTCAATTAACAGTTAGAAAAGCAGACTCGTAATCTACACCCACCGTTGTTTTTAGCAGCCTTTTCATCACCAAACTGGCTGGGACTCCTTGGAGCCACACTAGATTCTCCCTGTATTTTCCTGATGTCTTCATTCAGTCTGAGTAACCAAGCAACTCCCTGCTCCTCTGATTCATCCGAATCAGCATTTTCCCACATTTCCTCCATGATTTTACGGCGCAATGAGCGATGGGTCTGTCCTTTACCTTCGGGGACATTTATTCCACAGCGTTCACACAGATATCTTAAACTGTCCTCAGTTAGAGGGTGTAAACTCTCTTCTATTTCGTCCATCAACGTCTCCTTCTCTACAGTCATGTTGTCCTGCTGGTCTGGAAACAATGTCAGTGCAGTCAGTTGCAGGACAGCATGATGACACGTTAGATTACCTGTAATAGAAGGATGCCTTACAACCCAACGCTGACTTTGTAATTCACATCAATTTCTACTTAAATATAAACCAGCCCGTACATAATGTCTATTTATTATTTGATGACTTTGGCTTTAATGAAAATGCAAAATATAGAAACTTTGAGTTACAGCTTTTGATTACAACACAAAGGTCCACAGTGCTGACCGGGTGAAAACAAGTCCATTACGTCTGGCAACACTTCACGTGGAACAGAGATTCAGTATTGGTAGATGCATAACAGGTGGCAAGCTACTTTAAAGGGATGCACCATGAGACTTGATGACCGATTTGTCATTTAAAGCATGTAATAAAAATGTATTGGTCTTGCAGATTATGACTGACTTGTTTTCTACCCAATAATACAGAACAAACTCTAGGCCAAATAGCTTACAAACCCATGACTGAAACCCAATTCTATGAAAGTGCAAAGCTCACACATATGGTGATCTCTTCTCGTGTCTGGGTCGGAGAACCAAAACACCGACCTGAGTGGATAAAAAAAATGAGGCGTGTACCGTTTTTGCGTATCTTCACAAAAGGTCTGCAATATGTGGCACGGACTTTAGTTTTTGTTCATTCGCCAAACTGGAATACGTATCTTGATGGACACGTCTAGAGTGCAATCCTTAATTTTAAATAAATGCGCTAACAAAATAAACGATCCTGCTGAGTGAATCCACAATGCTGGCTAACCAACTCACCAAATTCCTTCTAATAGACAGAGCTAGCTAAGGTAGCTAGCAAGTCACCGCCCACCGTCTTTTTTCCGACATCAAAAGGAGGGGCCGTTAGCTAACGATCGATAGCGCTTCAGTTTCACTAATGATAACTCACGTTCGTCCCGTAGATGGTGTATTTTCGAGATTGTTAAGTATGCATTATTTGAAATTTACTTGCCTAACTTTTGACGTTTTACCTACTACCTCATGACGGTCTCAAAAACAGGTAAAAAGTTCTTCCGGGTTACGAAATATCTGATACCTTCAGAATAAAAGCAATCCACGCAATAGTAAGTGGAAGTAAAAACATATCTAATCTCTGTTATTCATATTGGTTCATATTTAAGTATTATTGGCATTAACGCTTCCAGTCCCATTATCAGCCCAAAACAATTCAGGAACCCCTCTTAGCTTCCATCCATACCTGTCACTTTATATCATGCACACCTGTCACATGTACATTGCACTAGTTGTATAGTCGTTATTATTGATGCGTGTTTTTGTAAAAAAATAAATACTGATTGTGTTATCTTATTTTTATATTATAATTACTGTTACTTTTGTCAATTTTAACTGCATTCTCAGGCTTAGGAAAACCAAGAATTAACTGCCATAGCTTGTAATTGCAAATGACAAACATTTTGAACTTTGAACAAGTTAGTATACTAATATAGAAACTATCAATTTTAGCATTTAGACAATATACCAAATTTATGAATTAGACATCAGGGTCCACAAAGAGTATTTTGCTCTTGTATATAGATTTTTTAAAGCTTTCCCTCAGATGATATGTCTACTGTGAACTGTAAACCTCAACCATGTATCACATTCCTATCACCAGTGGCAGCTTCTAGAGAGGCTATAACACTGCTAATAACGACCTATGAGGAATCCCAATTTGGTGTTATTTGTTTTTAATGTATTTTCTGTTTCTCTCTCCACCTGTGTGGTTTTGCAAATGACTCTTGGGGGCTTCTCAAATGCATCTCCTCTTGAAGTTGTCTCTTGTCGGTTTTCTCTCACATGTTGGCAGAGATATCCAGTGTGGATCCCAACCAAAATGTCACTCAATATAAGTGTGTCTGTGAAAGATCAGCTGTTCTCTGTGTATTTTTAAATCACCTTGATTAGCATATCTTCTCCCACATTGATCACAGCTTCTAGGCTTCGTGTGTGTGTGTGTGTGTGTGTGTGTGTGTGTGTGTAGTCAGGCTGCTTTGTCGAAACAACCCACGACTGCTAAACTCATGCCAAGGAATACTAGCCAATGTTTCGGAGCCACATAATGTCAACCAATGAAAATCAATTTGTTTAACAGGTCACGTTTGCAAATGGAAAATGGGTCTTTAAAAATAAACTGGTCATGGGTTTGATGGGAACTCTACTGGTTTGACCAAACAACTGAAAACATTTAGCTTCAAATGTTCATTTAAATTAGAAGCGCACCACTCTGCTGGATGCACACAGACTTCCTGAAATACAATTAAAAGGACACTTTCACACGAGCACAATGGACACAGAAAACTGGTTTCATGTGAAAGAGATTGAAACTGGCAGGTTTGTAAAATCATGAAACTCAATGCCTCAGACAGTCAAAGAACAATTATCCCTAATGAGATCATGAACAAATAAACAAAAATGGCTTAACTATATATACAACCTTGTTTCCAAAAAAGTTGGGATGCTGCATAAAATGTAAATAGAATAGAACGCAATGCAAATCCCAGTTTGTTAAACCCTATATTCACATGTAAATGGTACAAAGACAACATATCAAAATGTTGAAAATGAGACATGTTATTGTTCCTTGAATAATATATGCCCACTTTGAATTTGATGCCAGCAACCATTTCGAAAAAGCTTGGACAAGGACAACAACAGACTGGAAAACGGTGTGTCAGAAGTAAAGATGGGAAGGGGTTCACCACTCTGAAAGACTGTGCCGGCAAATTGTGCAAAAATGTAAGAATAACGTTTCTCAACCTCAAATTGCAAAGACTTTGAGGATCTCATCATCTACGGTACATAACATCATTAAAAGATTCAGTTTGATGCATCATGGAACCACCAATACGACAATGGAGACCCTGAGCTGTTGAGCAGCTGAACTCCGATATCAAGCAAGAAAGGGAAACATTTCACTTACAAAACTACAGCAAATGAGTATTGTTGAAAGAAGAGGTGATCCAACACAGCAGATCAAATTTCAAATGGGCATGTATTTTTCCAAAAATAAAGTTTCTCAGTTTCAACATTTGATATGTTGTCTTTGTACTATTTTCAATTAAATGTTGGGATAAATGACTAGCAGTGTTTATAACGGCATTTAACACATCCCAACTATTTTGGAAACAGGGTTGTACACATGATATAATCATTTAAAAACCATCAGGGATGTGTGTAGTGGAGGGAATGGCAATGTAATTGTAGCCACAACGCTGAATTATTTGATTAATCTGAATTACAAAAGAATGTCCTTTTTAAAAAGTCACCAGAATGTGGCTTCTCATCGCTACATAAAACATTTTCTGAACAGGAACTTGGACCCCTTTGGGAAACAGAGCAAAGCAGCCGTTTAACCACTACGGCTTAAGTTTCCCCCACATATCACACCCGTGTGGTGGACACGCCCACGGTTCCCCGCGGAGACGCCCACGGTTCACCGCGGACACGCCCATGGTTCACCACGGAGACGCCCACGGTTCACCGTGACAACTCTTAGTCTGGCAAGGGACTCTGAGGATGAGATGTCTGGGAAGAGGATGTGAGGGGATTCATTTCTTAGTCTGTTTCGACCGCCTACTCAACTGCCTCCGTCGTCTCGCCACTTGTTTCGGTCTGTTCAGTTTGAATGTGGGTTCTCTGATGACTTTTAAGGGTTCTGGATTGAGCAAATCTCTTCCCACAAGTATCACATGTAAGAAGCTTATCTCGAGTGCGTTTCCACCTCTTGTGTGTTGCCTGAGATGTTCCGCATAGGTCACTGGAAGAGGATGTCTCTCCAGTGTGAACCTGTCTGTGAACATTCAGTTCCGTCGACCGAGGGAAGCTTCTCCCACACTGCTCACAGCTGAAGGGTTTCTCTCCTGTGTGTACGCGTCTGTGGATTTTCAAATCGCCTTGATGAGCATACCTTTTCTCACATTGATCACAGCCATAAGGTTTTTCTCCTGTGTGTCTGCGCATGTGTACATTTAGACTGCTTTGTCTAGTCACGCTAATTCCACACACGTGGCAGACAAAAGGTTTCTCACCTGTGTGTGTACGCATGTGTTCATTCAGGGCTGTGATAGTTCTGCAGCTTCTCTCACATTTATCACAGCTGTAAGGTTTTTCCCCAGTGTGAATACGCTTGTGAATAGTCAGGGCTCCTAAACGAGCAAAGCTTTCCCCACACAGGCCACACTTGTAAGGTTTCTCTCCTGTGTGAATACGCTTGTGTTGAATAAGAGCTCCGGAAAGAGCAAACCTCTTCTCACACAGACCACAGCTGTATGGTTTCTCTCCAGTGTGTATACGCTTGTGTCGTGTCAGCGCTCCTGAAGAAGCAAAAGTCTTTTCACACAGATCACACTTGTAAGGGTTCTCTCCGGTGTGTGTCCGTTGGTGCTCTTTCAACTTTGCTGCTGTGTTGAAGCTCTTCCCGCAGTCTGTACAGATGTAGGACGTTTCTCCAGTATGTGTAAGCCTGTGTGCTGCCAAGTATCTGGGACGAATAAAGGCCTTTCCACAGGTATCACACACGTGTGGCTTTTCTCCACTGTGTACGTGCATGTGTTCGGTCAGGTAATCGGCTCGAGCAAAACTCTTCCCACATTGCTCACAGCTGTAAGGTTTCTCTCCAGTGTGTGTACGTCTGTGGTTATTAAGGCACGTTGAATTAGCGAAGATCTTCTCACACAAGTCACACCTGTAAGGATTCTCCCCTCTGTGGGTTCTCTGATGGACTTTTAACTGTGCTGGTGTAAGGAAGCTCCTGCTACAGTCTGAGCAGATGTGTCGGTGAAGAATCTCTCCATTGTGCGTTAGCTTGTGTTCAGCCAAGCCGTTGGGCCGATTGAAGCCCTTCCCACATATTTCACAGTTATGGGGTTTCTCACCTGTGTGCGTTAACTTGTGCTCAGTCAGGTAATCGGCTCGAGCAAAACTCTTCCCACACTTATCACAGACATGAGGTTTCTCTCTTGTGTGTGTTCGTTGGTGTCTTTTTAGGTTTCCAGACTGAGTGAAACTCTTCTCACATACCGTACAGGTATAAAGTCGCTGGAACACTTTTGATTGTGGAGACTTGTCAGATGAAACATCACCATCACCGAGCGAGCGACTGTTAGGACTGTCCCCTGGGAACAAAATACATCAAAATAAAATTCCTCATCTGTACCAAAGTATTGAACAACAAACTAGTTCTGAAGTAGTTTCCCTATCCAAAACAAGGGCTAGCCTACAAGGAATAGCAACATTTTGCAAATATGGGTTAATCTATAAATATCTATGGATCAGTTGAGCTAGAGGCCGATTTCATAAATGCACCATTTTTCTTACTAGCTTCATCCAACTTGCCAGGGCTCATTGGTGCCACACTAGATTCTTCCTGTATCTTCCTGATGTCCTCTTTCAGTCTGAGTAACCAAGCAACTCCCTGCTCCTCCGAATTTCCCGAATCCGCATTTCCCCACATTTCCTCCATGATTTTACGTCTCAACGAGCGATGGGTCTTTTTTTTCATTTCTGGGACATTTATCCCACAGCGTTCACACAGAGAAATTAAACTGTCCTCAGTTAGAGGGTGTAAACGCTCTTCTATCTCCTCCATCAGTGTCTCCCTCTCTCCCATCATGTAGTCCTGCTGGTGTGGAAACAATATCAGTGCAGTCAATAGCAGGACAGCATGAAGTCCAGACACTTTAGTTTACCTGTAATAGAAGAATTACGAATCACAAAACATAATGTATTTATAAACATTATTATATTGGGCATTTAGTTAATTTTATCCTCTTATTAACTAATGTTGCTTTTGGTAACAAATCTAGGTAGTTTATACACATCCAAAACAAAGGTGTTTTTTTTTATTAAAAAAATTGAGTTGCACTTAATGTCCAAACAAGTTTTAGTTGTAATGGAAATCAGGGGGTCAATGTTCACTGTACTTGTCACATCATTGCAGATTAACCAAATGGTCCTTAGATTGTACATTTAAAACAAACATGGTCAGCAACGGCTTGCCGTCACATAAACCAAAATGCAGGCACGGTCTCAAAAATGTTAACCCTTTTTTATATTCAGGAAATCTTTTAAAAAATTATTGATGACCCTTTACCAGTGGTCGCCAAAATAAACCCATTCCTGGGTTTGGCCATTGGAGGCCAATTTTTGAGATTCTGATTTGTTACAATTGTGGTGGCATTTCACCATGAGGAGAAATTACTGGCACTGGCAACAAAGCAACTGGATCCATATTCTCACAAAATGTATTTCAAGGGCTGTGTGTAGCACTTGCCTGTAAAACCACAAGCCCTGTGATGGGTCAATGATTTGAAAATGTGTAAACCCGCCAGCCCTAATTGGATTGTATTTTTCAAATATGATTGAATTCAAACCTTTTATAGGAAATGTTGGGTTTATAAGATTCAACTGTCCCTTTAACAGAGGGCAGCTCGACCCAATCCCCTGTCTATAACCACTGACCTATTAATTACAATGACTGAAATCATTTGCCATAACTCTGAAAAATGAAAAAATGACTTTTCTAAGCAGAGAACAAGACTGGCACCTGGATGTCGTTAATACTGTTAATTATCAGCCGTTTGGAGGCGTTGTTTGACATGTAACTTGTCTGATGGTCTATCGTCAAAGCATTTTGACAATGTAGTTTAAAAGACTAGCTACTTAATCTAAAATGCTAAGTATGCACACAATGTTTGCCGTGCTCTAGTTCAGTTATAAGGGAAACTTTCTGTCAGCGCCATTGAAAATAAGAATATAATTACAGGCATTCCCTAAAATACATTGCGAAGACAGGGCCTCTAAAATCAATTCATCTACGAAATTGAGCATTGCCAAACTAAATTACTTTAGCTAACGTCCAGCGGAAAGCATGGGCACGAACGGTAGTCCCATGCACTTCCGTGTTCATTCGTTAATACAACTTTAAATAATCAAATAATCTCGACTGTTAACAGACATCATTTTGAAATGCAAATAATATCTATCCGGCTTACTCAACAGAAGATAGCTAGCGAAGTCACCAAATTTCTTGTATAAAATCCAGCAAGCTAGCTGATACAGCTAACGTTAGCAGGTTTCTCTTTCTACCGTCCCCCCCCACGGAAATAGACAGACGCAAGTTATAAGAGAAACTATGTAAAGATAATTTGCTACGTTCAAACGTGTCCTGTAGGTGTAGTATTGAGTAGCATATCCCTCTTGAAGAATAACTTACTAGCACAACTCTTTTAGCTGTTCCCTTTATAACAACGTCGCAACTTTCCAACTTGTATTCTGCAAGCTGCACAGACGATGCCGTCAGTCGTGGATGTAATAATTGCACTTTCATAATAAAAGTTCGCGCTCCAAGCGCATACCACTTTTGTTAGTAAACAGCAATGACGTTTTTATGTGGGCGGGGCCTAATTGGTGACAGACGATTAGCCGTGACAGACCTCTTCACAGCACTTAGGAATATGGATCTTCCGAACGCTTTCTCCAATTATTTTCTAAAGTAAATGACATTTTACAGATATAATATTATTATAATAGTATATCAGATTCTTTCAGTAAATGCTTACTTAAATACTGAGTGTTGTAAGCTAAACTTTTTAAGTATGAGCAATATGGTTTGTTTAATTGCTAATTCTGCTTTGTTGGTCCACGGTATTTACTATTGGTGTATACGAGCATTCCTGGGGATTTCATCAGGCCAGTCTGTTTGTTTAATGGCTTGCAACCATAAACGTCTGCATTTAGCTTCAAAGGGAGGCTTCGACAACTCTATATAAATACAGGCCATTTTTTATTGCACTCCTATTCTGACATACAACGGCACAACAAGACATTTTCTCCATTAGTTCAAGTATCTTGCCGGTTTCAGTACACTTGTTCCGGCAGTTTTCTGCCACCACCAAACTTTAATAACGTAACCGTGACGTTCAATCTCAATTGGTCTCCAGTTTTACTTAAACATGTACTTAGGGTACAATAAAAGTTTGGTTCAGGCGAACACCTAATTGAAATGGAGAGGAGGCGGTAAACATGAACATTTCAAGCTGGATCAAAAACTCACCACTTAATGTTAGCATAATCAAGTAATTTAACATGTGCTTGATTTGAACATAACAAAATTTGTCGCAGACGTTTACAGAATTGCCCGCTTCTTGATTCTTTCCGATTGGGTTTTCGCCTGTACCAATTACATTTCTTTCTGCCCTCAAAACATGTTTAAGGCACTGAACGTTCCCAGGAACACAGAGGGCACCACTGTGAAATGGAGGACAATTGGAGCCACAAGACCTCGAGCCGTCTGGCCAAACCAAGCAACTCGGCAAAGACCATAGGGAGGTGACCAGGAACCCAATGGCCACTTAAACAGAGTTTCTCTGCAGGGATGGGAGAACCTGCCAGAAGGACAAGCATCTCTGCAGCCCTCCATCAACCAGAGCTTTAAGGTTGAGTGGTGAGATGGAAGAGACGCATGTCACGCAGCCAGGACCTGAATCCATCTGGACATCTGTGGGGAGACCTGGAAGGTCTTTGTTCACCAAAACTCTCCATGTTATCCGACCGATGTTGAGAGGATCTACAAGGAAGAATGTGAGAAAAAGCCCAAATCCAGGTCTGCAGAAGTGGCAGAGGTATAACTAGAGAGACTGAAAGCTGGGATCCCTCACAAAGGTACTTCTAAAAAGTACTGAATAAAGGTCAGAACACCCATGTCTGTTTTTTTTGCCCAATAAATTGGCACACATATTTCACTTTGTTATTATGGGGTATTGGATGTAAATTGATGGCAAAAACACATTTAATCTCTTAAATTAAGACTAATGTAACATGATGTGGAGAAAGTGAATATTTTCTAAAGGCACTGTAAATGCGTAAATACTATTTCAAGATACCCCCCCATGTAACCAGCTCACATGGCTCCTGGAGAAAAGCACAGTTCACAGTGACGTTTTCAGAATGATTTAAACCTGAGAGGAAGGAGCCAAGGGGCGATTCACTTCTCTGTCAGTTTTATTTTCTCCACCATCCACCTCAGTTCTTCCTTCACCTGTGTGGGTTCTCTGATGAACCGTTAGGGTTCTCGATTGGGCAAATCGCTTCCCACATGTATCACACGCATATGGCTTATCTCTTGTGCGTTTTCTCTTCTGTGTTGACTGAAATTTAATCCTGTGTGGATCACCTCCAGTATGAATGCGTCTGTGAATAGTGAGGTATGTTGACCGAGGGAAGCTCTTCCCACACTCCTCACAGCTGAATGGTTTCTCTCCTGTGTGTACGCGTTTGTGTACCTTCAAGTCGCCTTGGTGAGCATATCTCTTTCCACATTGATCACAGCTAAAAGGTTTCTCTCCTGTGTGTTTGCGCATATGTATTTCCAATTCGCTTCGATGAGCACATGTCTTCCCACATTGATCACAGCTGTAAGGTTTCTCTCCTGCATGTCTGCGCATGTGTGCATTTAGGCTGCTTTTTCGGGTCAAGCTAATTCCACACACATGGCAGACAAAAGGTTTATCTCCTGTGTGTATGCGCATGTGTTCATTCAGGGCTGTGATATCTCTGCAGTTCTTTCCACATTTATCACAACTGTATGGTTTCTCTCCAGTGTGAATACGCTTGTGAATAGTCAGGGCTCCAGAACGAGAAAAGCTCTTCCCACACAGATCACAGCTGTACGGTTTCTCTCCAGTGTGTGTTCGCTTGTGAATAGTCAGGGCACCTGAACAAGCAAAGCGCTTCCCACACAGATCACAGCTGTACGGTTTCTCTCCAGTGTGTATACGCCGGTGATAAGTTAGGGTCCCGGACGAAACAAAGCTCTTCCCACAGAGATCACACTTGTAAGGGTTCTCTCCTGTGTGTGTTCGTTCATGCTCTTTCAACTTCACAGATGTGTAGAAGCTCTTCCCACAGTCCAGGCAATGGTATGGCATCTCTCCAGTGTGTGTTAACTTGTGGGCAGCCAGGATTCTTGCCCATAGAAAACCCTTTCCACAGGTATCACACACATGTGGCTTCACTCCGCTGTGTATACGCTTGTGTACAGTCAAAGAATCAGCTCGAGCAAAACTCTTCCCACATTGATCACAGCTGTAAGGTTTCTCTCCTGTGTGTGTACGCCTGTGTTTAGTTAGGCATGTTGAATTGGCAAAGATCTTTCCACACAGATCACAAGTGTATAAGTTATCTCTTCTGTGGGTTCTCTGGTGGACTTTCAACTGTGCTGGTGTAAGGAAGCTCTTCCCACAGTCTGAGCAGATGTAGGACATCTCGGTGTGAAGTGTCTCTCTTGTGTGTGTTCGCTGGTGTCTTTTCAGGTTTCCTGACTGAGTGAAACTTTTCTCACATACATCACAGCTGTGAAGTCGCTCGATCATTTTTGATTCTGTAGAAGACTTGATGGACAAGCCCTTCCCACCATCAGAGCTGTCCCCTGTGAAACAAAGGCATGTAATTCAGTTTCCTCATATGTACCAACGAATTTAACAAACTTTGGAGTGTCTATACCTAATAAAAATGTCCATACAGGGTCAGCAATAATCGATCAGTTAACAGTTACAGTCTGTATTTTAATCTACACATCTTCGTTCTTACTTGACACTGAATCTGATACTCCATCCCTCTCAGGAGCGGACTCCGCCTCCAGGCCGTTGCTAGGAAACCAATCCTTGTCCTCCACATCCTGTTCTTCTTTGCAGTCTTTAGCTTCATCGTCATCATCATCATCATCAGACTGACTGGAGCTCATTGGTGCCACAGAAGATTTTCCCCGTATCTTCCGGATGTGCTCTTTCAGTCGCAGTAACCAAGACATTCCCTGCTCCTCCGATTTATCAGAATCAGCATTTTCCCACATTTCCTCCATAATTTTACGCCGCAACAAGCGATGAGACGGCCCTTTTACGTCTGAGGCATCGATCCCACAGCGTTCACACAGATTTCTCAAACTGTCCTCAGTTAGAGGGTGCAAACTCTCTTCTATTTCCTCCATTAACGTCTCGGTCTCTCCAGTCATGCTGTCCTGCTGGTGTGGAGACAATGAGTCACCTGTCTGATTACCTGTAATGAAGAGAAATCACAACATGGTATTGACTGTGTAATTATATATATGGGACCAAATGCAAAAAAGCCAGATCCATAGATTAAAGCCAACAGATCTCTTCAAACCATCCATGTGCTAAATGTGTGCAGAAGACAGTTGTAAAGTGCATGGGTTGGTAGTTAAACAGATACTGTTAATAACACATTTATCGGTATAATTTATATCATATTGCAACCTGTAACAACTGGGACAGTGGCCATTTTCTGATCACCATCTTCAGGCTCTATACCCAGTTTGCATTTGTAATAAAACCATAACTATACTCCACAGCTAACCTACCGCAAGCCCACTCCACAGCTAATCTACCGTAAACCCACTCCACAGCTAACCTACCGTAAACCCACTCCACAGCTAACCTACCGTAAACCCACTCCACAGCTAACCTACCGTAAACCCACTCCACAGCTAACCTACCGTAAACCCACTCCACAGCTAACCTACCGTAAACCCACTCCACAGTTAACCTACCGTAAGCCCACTCACAGCTAACCTACCGTAAACCCACTCCACAGTTAACCTACCGTAAGCCCACTCACAGCTAACCTACCGTAAACCCACTCCTAGCCATCTCAACAAATTCCCTAATTGTAGCAAAGCCAGCGAGCTAACGTAACTAACTAAGCTTCGGCTATAAATAATTGACTCCGTCCACATGAATGTTGCCTATGGATATTATTTTGGAGTATGGGAGTATTTATTTTTTTGGAAGGCTAACTTACCAGCACGACGTCGTTCAGGTGTCCTTAGCAATGTGCATCAACTCCCGCTTTGGTGTAGTTGGCCAATTAACATTGAAACCCCATTTTCAGTCTGCTAAACAGGGTTGTGTTATTAGTTAATTCACTTTTTTTGAAAAAGACGTCTTGGTATACGACTCATACAGGCCTATTCTTCCATCTCTGGTTGCGTTGTCGCCCAGGCCTGAGCAATCGACTATCGATAGAAGATCACTTATGTTGGAGCTATTTCCTTGTTTAATAATTAAATTACTTTATTTTGTTTCACCTAAAATAATTTGCATGATTATTTTATTGATGTAGACACAGCATGTTAATATGATTTAGTTAATTTGAGTATTTTTTGGGACTTTTATTTTGAAAGTATTGAGCACCTGTTTGCAGGTATATAATGGTGGTCACATTTAGGACAGGC
>JACXGJ010004173.1:0-47668 GCA_016801105.1 Esox niger | reverse complement strand
TGTGTGTGTGTGTGTGTGTGTGTGTGTGTGTCTAACCGGTCTGCATAGTAAGCCCAACGTGTGTATATGTGTGTGTGTGTGTGTGTCATCGGTCTGCATAGTAAATCCAGCGTGTGTGTATATGTGTGTGTGTCTCACCGGTCAACATAGACAGAGTGGTGGTCTTCCCCGCTCCATTGTGTCCCAGAAGAACCGTGATCTGGCCCTCGAACATGTTCACTGTCAGGTCCTTGACAGCCTGACGCATCTTGTTGCCCATTTTGAACTCCTGCCAAGATGAAAATGAGTATGTCCTAATGATCGCAACAGGCAACCTGTCCGCGGGAAAAGGTTCCAGTCATCTGACCAACAGCCATGCTACATCCCAATACCACAACTTTATTCACTCTGAAAGTAGCCGCTATGTAGCCAACGGTCTGTCAATTTGGAGACAACCGATATGGATCATGAACAGTAGTAAACTTTGTCATTGTGCACATGCTTTACTGTTTGTCAGGGTTTAAATGTGCTCTTGTTTGCCATGAGAAAGTAGTGAGAAAGACCTGTCATTAAGCAAATACAGTGAAATGTCCCATACCTTAACTGGATTTCACCAATGCCCACCAATCCTGTGACAATATATATGCATTAAATTCATTAAGTTGGTCTATCCATATTGGGTGCAGTTGGAACCTGCCGCTAATTCATTATTCAGATCTCACTTCAGTTCTATATTAGTAATTGACCATCTCTAGGCAGCCCCATCTGTGTGCTTCATATTTAATGGTAATTACATTTAGAATATTTTAGAATTTTAAGTGCCCATCAACATCATCATCTCCTCCCAATCGGATGTGTTCATTAGGCTCCCAAATGAAGGAAATGTGCCAAAAGGTACTTATCTCCATCTGCCTAGTAAGTTCAAAACCCTGACTGCATGACAATACCACAGACGACATCAGTCTTTTACCACTACAGGCCAACCAAACAGTTCACAATAAGCTGAGGATATGATGAGCTGAGGATATGATGAGCTGAGGATAGGATGAGCTGAGGACAGGAGGAGCTGAGGACAGGAGGAGCTGAGGACAGGAGGAGCTGAGGACAGGATGAGCTGAGGATAGGATAACTTCATAGACATTGACTTGGGACTGGGTCGACTTGCCTTATTCAGGTGTTTGATCTTGACCCCAGAGACCAGTCCTGCTGGTTCTTCCTCAATAAACTCCCCCTTCAGCGCCTTCTCTGCATCCTCCTCTTCCTCCTTCTCCTTCACTATGGCCATGCGGGGGCTGCCGCACCAGTAGGATGGCTAGAGAGCGATGGAGGGCAGGAGAAGGAGGTGGGGCAGGGAGGGAACAAGGGAAAATGAGTTGAATCCTTTGCATCTATTTGCATACCCTTATTGTCATTAGCAGAGTGATTCATTCCTGGATCAAATCAAAATTTGTTTGTGGCTCTAGGCTAGCTGTTTACGCAGCTGCATAGTGTGACACATCGCATGCATTTTCCACATGCCCTAATAAACTGTCACTTCTACCATTAAATGCCTAAAGAAATATATAAACATATATTGTGAATGTTCAGGCTGCCTGGTGACTTTAGGACCCAGCAGACAACCCCAGTCTGGATGGTGAGTACGAGCAGGGAACAATTTACTACACCTGTCTATACTAATTGCACTTTGTCCATAAAACCAGGTCAGGCTGGGGAGCTAACTACAGATGCCATACCGAAGTAATATCAAAACCTGCTACAAGTAAATGCGGATGTGTTAAAGAGCTGCAGGTGCTATAAAGAGAGCTTTAGTGACTGGAGAAAACAGACTCCTTACTGCTCCAATCAAGCTTTCATCTCTGCCCTTTAGTTAGATAAAGCTCCAAATTATTGTTATGTGTTACAAACTTTAAATGGACGCTGTGTTAATACAAGTTTTAGCCTTCTGTCTATGGGTTCCTTGCTTTTAAATGTATTGATGTAGCTGTAGTGACCTTAACATGCATGCCTTTGTGCTTACTTCTATCATTTGCCTTGTTTATTTTATCACCTGTATATTTAGGACAACCAAGGTGGAGTAAGAACAGGGATAAAACTAGATGCATGTGAGGACACATGGGAGCCAAGACTAACACCCAGAGAACGTCAGAGAAAGGGTGCTGACGCCAGAAGCCATTCTCCTGCTGACACTTGACCCTGGTGAGGTCGTTCCAGCAACCCCACCACCCCTTCAGGCTGGTCTAGAAGCAGCATCATGCTGACACAGTACAACTACGCACCAACGGAACAGTGAAGTCCTTTGTGTGTCTGTGTGTGTGTCTGTGTGCGTGCTTCCGGAGTCCTAGTGTTAGCCCTTGCTGAGACAGGCTTTCCTGACTGGACTAAGCCAAACGCTTCCGGCCATTCTACTGGTGCTAGCAGACCTTAAAGCGACCCTGACATCCGCCTTCAGGCACGTCATGGGCTGTGTTCGGTAGGCAAAGAAATTGAATGTATTGTTCTAAAACTGTGAAACTGGTAGGTTCCATCTGTATATAAGGATGGAACATTTGTTTTTCCATTGCAGTCAACGTTGCTATGCTGTAGCCTAATGAACAAAACCCCAGTCTCTCCCTGTTTATTTCTGAGGTCTCATACACAGCCAGCCAGCCTGACTCCCTTTCACTGCCTGGCACAAGACACACTTCCTGATACTTTCAGATAATACACAACGCCTTCGTCACTCTGCATTCCTCAAAGCTAGCTTGACTGGCCAAAATCGTTTTTCTTCGGCGCAGTCAGGTCAGACAACAATATTTCTGTCCCGGGTACGGATTGTTATTCTATTGTCAGTACAACTGGAGAATTTTTTTTCGTATTCACATCTTAACGAGGCACCACTCCCCTGGAGAACATACAATGCTGGCTCACACACACACACACACACACACACAAGCAAACCCGCGTACCAGCAGGAAGAAGTAGCAGGGCAGGGGTACTCCGTACTCCCCAGGGAACACTGCCTCCACGTACCAGGCCACAAGGCCATAAAGCAGGGCGTCCAACAGTAGCAGCCCCAACACCTGGGCCAGGGAGAAGTCATCGTCCACTGTCACAGGCTCAAACAGGTTACACCACTGGATCCCCGTGCCTGATGGGTAGAGGAGAAAACCACAGGTTGAATAGTTAGTCAGTGACATTTTTTATTTATTCATTTCTTTATTGGCATACAGCATCAACCAAAACACTTCCATGAGATGTATCTCAGATATTGCGTGCATATATCCCATGCTCAAGCTCTCCGATTGGTGACATTTTAAACGTACAGACTGCGAAGACCGACAGCGACGGTGCTGGTACAAAATATCTCCATGCGAGGATATTGCTGTGTGTGTCTGTCTGTGTGTGTGTGTGTGTGTGTGCGTGGGTGGGTGTGATCGTGGCTCACCTTTGCCCTCAAACATGCCCAGCAGCTGGGCTCCCATGGCCATTGCCACATTGGAGATGAGGCACGCCGACACCTTCTGGGCGTGGCTGAGCAGGTCGTAGTGAGGCCACAGGAACACGTAGGGAAGGTAGGACAGGAAGTAGATGAAGCCCCCTGCCGCCGCCGCCACGTTGGCTGAAGGACAGACACGGCGCATGTGTGTGTGAGACCACGAAGCAGAAGAACAACGTAGAATCCCAAATCCACCATTATATCTTGCAAGGCAAATAACTGCCCTATTGGGATGCATTTTTGCACTTTACTAAAACTGATCGCCTCAACCACACAGACAGTTGAGGATCCGAGCTACAAGTGGATTGAGCCTCGTATAGATCCCTGATGCGTTCCAAGACGTACTCTGTAAGAAATTCTCCACAAAACTTGTGGTACTTTAGTTGTTTTTATACTTCTGTTTACACAGGCCACAACACATCTCAGCACACAGTCCTCGGTGAACCAATGCTCACCCTGAGAGGTGTGAGAAGCACGACGAGATGTGATGACAGGCACACGAGGTGTAAATGAACCCTTCAGTGGAACTCACATGCAGCCAACTGAATGACCTTGCAGGTATTGTAACACAGGGCATTGAATGGGTCCGTGATGCAGTAAAACCATAGCACTGGTTCTATGTGCTAAAACAACAGACACGTTCAGTCGAATTCATGACATCACATAGAGTACTAGCTACGAAAAAATATGGAATATTAAACGGTTCAATCTGTGCAGACTCTGCCGCAAGGCTAAATAAACTTCCATAATTTCTCCTGGTACTGTCCATTAGAGTCAAGTCCAGGAATGGCTGTTACGTCATAATATCAGGACTTGCAAATTCTATTGTCGGGAGACCGGAGTAACATTGTCAGTTGATAAAATACATTACTGATCATTGGCAAATGTCAATTCTTAGGAGCAAATACGGCAAATACTGAATTTAGAGATATATTCCAAGTATTAATAAAAGCAAGATGGTTCTATCGGTAGACATCAGAAGTTTGGTTAAGGTAAGAGAAGCTGGAGATGGATGGGAGGGTGGAGCTACAACAGAAAAACAACAGGCCTTGCTCGTGAGCTAAAGTAAAGTAGAGAAAAACATTTATGCTTAGTAGTTTGTATAATAACTATCTGTACAATTATGCTTCTCAAACAGTATTTCTTGACATCAGGAGAGCTATATTCACAGTGTGCGAGTCCACTGCACTAGCAGTGTTTTCCTATCAAGTAGCTGGTTTCTACAAATCCTTTATCAAATATGACACGGCTAAGAAGCATGGGGAAAAGAGAGCTGACGGAAGGAGGGAGGCGTTGAGCGAGAGGGATAACTCAATGGATTATTTTTACTTCCTATTCTCTGGAAATAACAAGGGCCTTATAGAATTCTACTTGCGCCTGACAATATGCTGCTTTAGGCCTTAATGGACCAAACGCACCGTCAAAAATAGATTATTAGTCCCTTTGTGGTAATAAGCAGAGTGAGGAAGAGAGATGGGGATGTGATTATTTTTTAAGAGGTAGAATGAAGGGAGTTGGGGCTGAGGAGAGGCTGTGTACAGTTTGACCTATGTGAGCACAAAGAGCTCAGACAAAGAGCACCTGGCAAGACAGGGATCAGAAAAATTACCCCCTCTGTCTATCAGATTGGATGTGAAGGCAGAATTTAGCCTCCAGTTACCCTGGTATCTCATCAACTCCTTTCAACTCTTTCTAATTTGACATAATCTCAATTTATAACTTAATTACAGTAATAACATAGAAGACAACTCTGGGCCTGGGAGAAGTAGAACAGAGGATTCTGTGGTCCTGTGGGTGCAATGATAGTGTCAAGGTTTCAGAGATCTGTGAAAGGTGTTGGTTATTTATTTCTTCAACCTCTATTTATCAAAGGTAGGCCATGCAAATTTAATTAACTGTATAATAAATAGATGTTTCTTTAAGCTGGCTAGCAAGAAGAAACAAAAAAACTATAATTATAATAACAATTTCTAAACATTAAATCCCTTGTAATACTAAACAACTGTCTAAACCTAACAACCAATATATCTCAGCTCAGCCGAGTCTCCAGCCTGAAAGACAAACACCATATGCATCATGCCTTCACACCCAGCCAATAGGATTAGCTTATTTTGTGGGAATTGGAATATGGTTCAGAACAGATCATGACCGTATGATGCTTTTTGAGGGACCAGGGTTTGAGTCAAAGTCAGGGTACTAATCCACCTTAAGGTGTTGGACAGCAACAGCGAAGGCATGTCCCAGTTGAGTTTAATTCACAGTATATAGTTTCAAACCACCATTTTCTTTAATTCATGTGCCACAATTATATGGCATACTACAAATGTATTTAGCTCTCTTTTCAATATACAGAACTGCCTCAGCTTCTACTCACACACACATTTCCCAAACTCTATTGTCTTGACAACAGTAGGGGAGGCAGAAAGAAGGGGTGAACAGGGAAAATGGGGAGGGAGATGAGCGCTACCCTCTAACTTCCTGACAACTGAGAGAACACAGTGGTACATTTAAATACATCAGGAGGTCACAATAACAGTCAGTACGTCTGAGTAGTCCTCCTTCCACATCAGCCACGTGGACCCCAGCAATTAGGCCCAACTAAAATCTCTATTTTTACCGGCCATAAGTGGAAGACTAGTGGAAAGCAAAAGGCCACCTGAAGAGGGGTTCAGTTGTGACCAGCGGCCTGGCACATCCCCAAATAATGACACAATATGCCGCATGCTGACCAGTAGGCAACGAAAAGAAAAAGTGCAGAGAAAAATATAATGCACACTGCAATCAGATGCAATTTCAAGGCTTGCCAAGCTTTCAGCTACTCTTTTAAAAGCCCAAGCCTGAAAGAGAGGGTTTACAACGATTAGTTACATAACAGCTTGCCTGATTACACCCAAGTTCATAACGGCCTTGGCTTTGATTGAACAGAATTACAGATAATTACAAATCTCTACCTGGGCTCGTTGGTCTGAAAAGGATTTGGCAAAATAGGAGTGGGTGGACTTTTTTTATACAGAAAAATGTATAAAGAAATTACAAAGGACTACTAACTGTAATCACTTGATGCGTGTGTGACTTGATAGTTGTGATTTTTTTTGGGGGGTGAGAGAATTATAATGGAAATAACAAAATGAGCCAGTATGTAATGGGTCGTGTGACACTGTGAATTGTAGCAGGTTCATGTTGTGGCCTGAGGAGCTCCAGCGATGCAAGATGCTGCCACTGAGGCATCTCTGCTACTGCAGCATCGCGTTAAATATGGCCTGCTGCTCCTTTGACAAAAACTCACACAAAAAGCCTGTAAATATATATTTACAGTGGGACAAAAAAGTATTTAGTCAGCCACCAATTGTGCACGTTCTCCCACTTAAAAAGATGAGAGAGACCTGTAATTTTCATCATAGTTACACTTCAACTATGAGAGACATAATAAGAAAGAAAATCCAGAGAATCACATTGTAGGATTTTTCATGAATTTATTGGTAAATTCCTTGGTAAAATAAGTATTTGGTCACCTACAAACAAGCAAGACTTCTGGCTCTCACAGACCTGTAACTTCTTCTTTAAGAGGCTCCTCCACTCGTTACCTGTATTAATGGCACCTGTTTGTACTTGTTATCAGTATAAAAGACACCTGTCCACAACCTGAAACAGTCACACTCCAAACTCCACTATGGCCAATACCAAAGAGATGTCAAAGGACACCAGAAACAAAATTGTAGAACTGCACCAGGCTGGGAAGACTGAATCTGCAATAGGTAAGCAGCTTGGTGTGAAAAAATCAACTGTGGGAGCAATTATAAGAAAATGGAAGATGTACAAGACCACTGATAGTCTCCCTCAACCCAGGGCTCCACGCAAGATCTCACCCAGAACTCCCAGAAATCCCAGAACCACACGGGGGGACCTAGTGAATGACCTGCAGAGTGCTGGGACCAAAGTAACAAAGGCTACCATCAGTAACACACTTCGCTGCCAGGGACTCAAATCCTGCAGTGCTAGACGTGTCCCCCTGGTTAAGCCAGTAAATGCCCAGGCCCGTCTTAGGTTTGCTAGAGAGCATTTGGATGATCCAGAAGAGGATTGGGAGAATGTCATATGGTCAGCTGAAACCAAAATAGAACTCTTTGGTAAAAACTCAACTTGTCGTGTTTGGACGAGAAAGAATCCTGAGTTGCATCCAAAGAACACCATACCTACTGTGAAGCATGGGGGTGGAAACATCATGGTTTGGGGCTGTTTTTCTGCAAAGGGACCAGGACGACTGATCCGTGTAAAGGAAAGAATGAATGGGGCCATGTGAGAGAAGGTACAATTCTCTTATTCGATTAGGATGTGTTATATGTTATTATATCTGATGACCAATGGAGCCGGTATACTAACGTTCACTCCGGCAAAAGCCACAGAAGTGTCCCGTTACATGATCTACATTCAACAGAACACACAAAATACTGTAAACGGGCAATTACTCAAGCAGACACACACATCGTGACAGTAAAACATGTATACACACACACACACACACACACACACACACAAACCTCTTGAGAAGAAGACACTGATCATGAAACTGAAGTTGATGGTTGCCATGGCAAATATCAGTAAGAAGACAAAGACCAGGGTGGGGTCACTGTAGGTCAGCACAGCCCCATTTGGGCTCACCTAGACAGAACAAAAAAGACAGCCTCATCAATACTTAACTCACTACTGGACAAACACCTTGTTTGAGGTAATTAGAGACAGTAGCAAAAAGTTGGAAAACCTTTTGCCAAACAAAATGAAAACTTGGGTTTATGGACATTATGGCTCATGTAGGATTTAGTGGAAAAGATTGGCCACATGCAACCCTATAAAGTGACCAGGATGCTGTTTACATCCACCGTGTGTGAAAGCAACCCGCCTTAGCCGTTAGCGGAGGAGCATCAGAAAGCTAGGAAAGATTTCTATCTCTTGAGAAAAAGTGCTTTTAACCGGTACCCCAGGCCCTGACCCGGACAGAACCTTCAGTCCATGCAGGTGACCACACGGACACACCGATGGCATGAGAGAAACATACGGCGTAGGCCAGAGTCAAGCCTGTCAGTGTGGGAAAATCGGTGATCGGGTGTGAGCTGAGCTATATAGCCTGGTAGGTGGAGTTGCAGACTGGCTCAAAATGTTAGAAGATGTGACTGAAATTGACAATATTCCCCGGACGTTGTACCGAAAAGGAACAAGGTTTTTTTAATGCACTATTTCAGATCCCCGTGCATGTTTTTCATTTGGTGGCTAATGAACATTGTGTAGATTCACCTTGATGCAGAAGAGCAGCGTGACGAAGAAGATGGAGATGGAGAGAAAGAGGAAGAACATGAGGAACCAGGCTGTCCAGTGCAGCCAGTTACTGAGGCCCATCATCCGCATGTACTCCTACACACACACACACACACACACACACACACACACACACACACACACACACACACACACAGTGAAAAGTAGAGTTATATTAACAGTTAGCCTTTATGACAGATAAGATTAACATTTGCTGTTGCAGCTCAACTAGGCTGTCGGCTTTGATACATACACAGCTCACTAACCTAATATAAATCTGTTCACCCCAACGCAACAAACACACCCCACACACAGTGTCGTTTTTCTATAGGTGTGAGGACCTAAAGTATTTCCAAATATTTTGCTTACCCTGGAACCGAACCCTAATTGTAACTCAATCCCTAAATGCAACCCAAAATCTTACCCTAAACCCAATACTTAAGCCTAAAATAGCACTTTTTCCTAGAGAAGAACAAAAAATAAAGCAGGATTTGAAATAGAGAAAATCAAACAGAGACAAGCCCCTCATCACCATCACTGACCTTGAGCTTCCTCTCCTTCTCCTGCACCACAGCCCTCACGATGTTCAGGGAGGTGTAGGTGAAGCTGAGCACCAGCAGCAGTGGGAGCTGGTTCTGGATGGCCAGGATGAACACATCGTAGATGAACGTCGGGAAGGGGAACCGGCGGAGAACCACTCTGGAGTGGGAGAGGAGCCAGGCCGCTCCTGTGCTGTTAAAGGAGCGCATGACAGCCCGGTCGACCGCGTGCTGCACGGTCAGGAAGCCCTCACGGAAGTAACCTGAAGGAAAGGGGCGGGGCAAACACATGACCCTCAATCAGACTCCTAGGGGATGTCATGGAAATGCCGGTTGGCTAAGCTCATCCCAAAAAACCGTTATTGCGCCTAACAGACGACCCGTTATCGGACCTTTGTCGAGATCATACGTTTTGTCGAGATGACAGTTCTTTAACAACATGCTCACAAAGATCAAATGATATTCACTGAACAATCAGAAATGAAGAAGGGATTAATGGCTTTGAAAAGTGTGAATTATGCCTCAGTAAGGATGAGGCATAAGTGTTTTCATTTTAGTTTATTCACTGCTATTCACAAGTTTGGGGTCGCATAGGAAAGTCTATGTTTTCAAAAGAACGTTTTTGTCCATTAAAATAAGATAGAATTCATCAGAAATACAGTGTAGACATTGTTAATATTGTAAATTACTATTGTAGCTGGAAATTGCTGATTATTTATGGAATATGTACATTGGCATACAAAGGCCCACTATCAGTCCTGTGTTCCAAAAACACGTTATGTTTTCTAATCCAAGTTAATTATTATAAAAGGCTACCTGATCATTAGAGAACCATTTTGCAATTATGTCAGCACAGCTGATAACTGTTATGGTGATTTAAAAAGCAATAACTGGACTTATTTATACTAGTTGAGTATCTGGAGCATCAGCAATTGTGGGTTCGATAACAAGCTTAAAATGTCCAAAAACAAAGTACTTTCTTTGCCAAATTCATCAGTCTATTCTTGTTCTGAGGCTATTCCATGGGAGAAAAAGTCAAGAAACTGAAGAGCTCGTACAACGTGCACAACTCTCTTCACAGAACAGGACAAACTGGCTCTAACCAGAATAGAAAGAGTGGGAGGCCCTGGTGCAGCAAGAGGACAAATGCATTAGTGTCTAGTTTGAGAAATAGTCACCTCACAGGTCCTCAACTGGCAGCTTCATTAAATAGTACCCCACCTCTTCACTGTTGACCTGTCTCAACGTCAACAGTGAAGAGGCGAATCTGGGATGCTGGCAAAAAAGAAGCCATATCTCAGACTGGCCAATAAAAAGAAAAGATTAAGATGGGCAAAAGAACACGGACAATGAACTCGGAACACGGACAAAGGAAGAACTCAACCTAAAAGGCCAGCATCCCGAACCTTCAGATACTCAACTAGTCTAAAGGCCAGTTTTATTGCTTATTTAATCAGCACAAGAGTTATCAGCGGTGCTAACATAAACTTGGGGCTAAGGCCCATTAGGGCACTGAAAGGGAAATGTTGCAACTGAAAACCAGAGGTCCAGGTAGTTGCTCCCTGTTTCGGGAATTTCCCTGTTTCTTCTGTCACGAGAGATAAATTAAAATGGCCACTGAATTTAAGACAATAAACAAGGCTCCATTTTAGGATTTGTTTTGAGCACCATTTCTAGAAATTGAAATCGGTTATCCCCAAGCTGTGAAAAATAGTGTTTAGGTCAGAAAGGTAGCTGGATAAGAGTGTATCAGTAGATAAAAGGACTCAGACAAACATTGAGTGTCGATGTGATTAAAAGACAGCGTTGCCATGGGAGCAGAGAGGAAAGATATAAGAGCTGTGCAAATAGCTAAAGCTCTCCCATTGACTGTGGAATTCATGTACACAACCAGATAATGACGGACCACTTGACTCTGGCAGTTGGTTAAACGTACCAGTGAAGGAGGATACATTTTGACACTATGAATATGATATGTCACTTAACAGACTCGTTTACGCAAGGTGAGTTCCATTTTGTTATAAAAGTATTTGCTTCTCTTGCTTCTGCCAACTAGGGACATATTGTATATTTATAGAACCTAGGACGACTCGTCATCACTGAACACCACATGTTGAGGTCATTCAAGTGCAAGAGTCCTCATCCTCACCGCTGCTTTCTCACATTTGTGGCGATGCAGGGGATAGTGTGTGTAAGTGTTTGCATTCATGCAAGGTGTGTGTATGTGTTGTGTGCTCACCGGGCGTTCCTCCCTGGCGATCATACTGCTCCCTGGGCCCAGGCATTTGGAAGAGGGGGAAAAGGTTCAGGGTGTGCCAGTCAAAGTCATTGTTGACATTGAGCTCAGATTTCTCCCTGTCTGGCGCGTTACGTGGACTATAGCTGAACCGCAGGTGGTAGCTGACCTACACAGTATAGGAGAAGGTGGTTTAATAATGAAACAAATGGTACAATAAAACTCAAATGTTTGGCAGTCTACAAATAAATAAATAAATTGTAACGTCATATATGTATAATAAACTCTAATTACAATATTTACTCAGTATTGTAATAATTCCTAAAGAAAGATATGTGAGGTGGCATCAAAAACTCCTAATAATATGGATGTAGAACCATTTGTTTTGTTAATGGTTAGGAAATACCAGAACAGCCCTCTAGGTCTTTATGAAAGCCCATTTTAGCCCCAGGCCTACGATACCTAGATACCCCTAATCTACCTCTAAGGTTTAATCTAACATTAATGGTTTAATTTTTGTATTATTATTACAAAATGCAGGATGTAGTATAGCGTCAATCACACTTTTAGGTTTGAAATTGACGATCATGGTACTGTGGCACCCCTTTTAATATAAACTTTCTCTTTTCTCTACAACATTTCTACCCATATAGAGAACCCCTTAAGACTGCAGAGCATTCTTCCCCTTCCAGCCTGTATTTCGATGAATAAACCCACTGAGAAAGAAACACTTAATTGGTCTTTACCGCAGACAAACACAGTTTGAATAGACTAGTAGACAAACCTGCATGGGCAGCGGCTCATCATAACGGGTGAAGGGGTGCTCAAACACCACAGCAGCCAGAACCTTCCGGGACAGAGGGTCTTTTCTTACAAAATCCTCAAACTGCCCCTCCGTCTCAAACCCACGCACTGTTGAGGCAGGCAAAGAAGAGAGAGAGAAAGGTGTCATTTGAAAAAAGAAAATCTCTACAAAGTCAAAGTGGAAATATAATTCTAAACATTTTTACATACAAACATTACTGAGTAAGTTTTTCATTTTCAAGCATGGCAGCTGCGTCATGGTATGCTAAACATCAGGTTTTTCAAAAGAAGAAGGATGTAAATGAGCAAAGGCACAATCCTAGAAGAACACCTTCTTCAGTTTGCTTCACACCAGATTGTGTGAGATGAATTCACCTTTCAGAGTTACCAAGGCTGTATTCACACTCTAACCCTAACTGACTTTAGCTAGTTAATAGCTCAGCCACAGTAGCTAGTTAGCTTTGTGGGGAACATATTACATCGTGTGTTATGCATCGCTATCACCTTTTGGTTCATATGAAATAATGTCACTATTTACAACTTAATATTAGATATTTTGTTACCCCCAAAATAGTAAACAGCCATTGCAAACATGAGCTAGTTTTAGCCACCGCTAGCAGAAAATTAATGGAAGCAATGAGTCCAGAATCCTAACCAGAATCCAAATGAGCATGACTTTCACTAGCTGTAGACAAGACATAAATCTCCCAAAAGAAACAGGAACGGAAGATATCTGCAGTAAAGGCCTGGCCGAGCATCACCAGGGAAGGTCTCTCTGGGTTGCAGAGCTCAGTCATTGAATGCAAAGTATTTGTACATGTACTAACTAACATTTTCACTTATAATTTGTCCAATTACCAAAATTCCTATGCATTGAGGGCCGGTTTCCCCAGACACAAGCCTACTACTGAACAAAAAGAATCGAGATTAATGGAGAAATGGCACCAACACCAAAGCACAGCCGACGGGCTGCACCTCTTTGTCATTCTCTCCTTACAAATCCAAGTGCCTAAAATCGTCCATTCCTATTTGCGCTCAACCAAAAATGTCACTTTTGAAAGAAGACACAGAGGCCAAAAATCACATTAAAGGAGCTACTGTCCAGTGGCCTTGAGTGGAGTAATGGTGCACAGGTCCACCATATCAAAAGCTCTGGATAAACCTAAATTATAGGCATTACTCAAAGAGTATTATTCTTATGTGCTTCTGGAGTTTGCTATTGAGCGTGAGAGTAACCCATCTGCGATAGGGTAATAGGTTTTGTGATCAGATTAGACTAATATAAAGCATTGGGACCAAAACTCAAGAGCGCAGTGTGTGGTGCAAACCTTACACGGCCCATGCCTCAAGGCACATCATCCCTAAAGTGTAGTATGTAGTTGGCAGCCAATAGTGGGCATGCTTGGAATCAACAGGGACTGATTGTTGAAGAACGAATGAACGGAGCAAAATACAGGGAAATACTGTAGAGTTCAAGACAATTAATCATTATGAAATCTACTGCATCAATATGAAAGCCAGGTGAACACAAATAAAACACGCATGGTAAATACCACCACCGTCAGTTTAATATGTAACCACAAAAAATAAAATATCACCACCGTCAGAGTAAAATCCACCCAGCTTCACAGTAAAATATCACCAGCATCTCAGTAAACTATCATCAGTGTAAGAGTAAAATACCATCACATCACAAAAAAAGCAAAACATTTTCCTATCTTCACAGAAAATAACATCACAATTAAATCCCAGCGCAACTTTCCATCAAAATGTTATTCACATTCTAATGTGTCATTCTGTATGTATGACATTCTAATCCTGCCTCCTGACCGCTCCTTTCCCCCTTCTACTCCTCTCACAATATCCATTATTCATGTCGATCTCGTCTAAGTGGGTTATTGGATGAGCGCGTGTCCTGCGGCACCTGACTGACAGACTACGGGTGAGCTGCCCAACCCGCCCGTCTTCTGTTTTCCTTCTGTTCCCTCTCTACCAGCTAAATCACACAGTGCTGAAACGGCCGTGGCTGGTTTACATGCTCCCTTAGGATTGAGTAGCCATTTGGGGAGGAAATAGTTTCCAGGTCAACAGAGGCTCTGGTACATGAGCATCAACATTCGACAAATTAAAGGGAAGCGGCCCAGGCGATATATGTATTCACTCACTGAAGGAAGACCTAAAGGCAATTTTAGTGTCTCTGAGTTTCAAATGCATACTCAAATTTCTTTTTCAACATTTTTTTAAACCAACTGAATGATGAAATAAGATCATTACAACTCCATTTTGAGTGTGAATCCATAGCATTTTTTTAAATACTACACGTCCCAAAAACAAAATTCATTCATACTGCATAGATGAGCTCATATTTGCAATAGTGTCAAGGTTGTCGCAAAAGGCTTTAGAACAACTAAAATGCATTATATAACAGCATTTATGACTAACATAAGGCATTTACAGAAAATAAATGGAATGCTTGAATGTCAACCACATAAACTCATTTCCAGTTTCAATTTCATCAAAGCTGTGCCACATGATACAGCAACATCTACCCCTAATGCCATTGCAGACAAGTAATACAATGCTAAATACATGCCACCGGAAGAGACATTTGACCTACAGTGGCACTGGGACAAGAGTGTGATTCAATTTAGTAATTACATGAATGTGGGCCCTGCTTTCACAGGGGAAAAGGAGTTGTTCCATAAAATGTACTGTGGGACCGGGTTTCAGATTCTCAGGGTTTCTTTGCCCATAGTACAGAAAAACTCTCAGAGATATTTACTTACAGTAAATAATAATACAATTATTCATCTAATTCATCTTTGTATGGTCATACGCATTAAGGGGTTTTAAGAGCATCTGCACTAAATCACCAACTGGGTCACCCAAGCTATACTGTTTGATTTGGGTTAGGGTGTTTTCTCCGTTTAGCATCCATAAGATAACACTCCACACCAAGAACACAGAAACCTGTCTCTGTCTGGACAAGCAGACAGACAGGTCCTTTATCTCTATCTGATATGGCCTCACCAGATCACCGTGCATTCAAACTAGCAATGGTCCTTCTTAAAGAAATGCTTTCTTATCCACCAGAGGATCATCTGTTTTAGTCTCAATCATCATCATCATCATCATCATAGTCAGTTATCATCCACTGCCATCCAAACCATCGTTACAGTTTACATTTATCATCCATAAACATCCCTCTCCCCAAAGACATTCGTTCCCCTGTCGTCCTAAACATCTCCGCCACCTTGTCAGAACCGTAATGGCATCAACTACAGCTGAATCAGGTGGATACACAGATCAATGAAACGTCCCTTCAGCACGTTATTACAAGGCAGACAGCTGGCTACATCCATTCTCTCCTCAGCCCTCTACTTTTCGTCAACCCACCTGTACTGATGCCCAGGCTGCGCTGCACATCCTCTGCCACGCGCCGCACCACGCTAGCATTGCCCGGGACGTATGCCAGCTCGTAGTGCCTGGGGTACAGCGGATAGGGCAGGGTGTCAGCGGAGAAACTATCGTACATCGTGGCATTGGGGTAGTCTTTGAAGGGCACGCGCTGGCGCAATACAATGAGGATCCCAGCGAAAAGCAACGGCAGGGCGATCTCGACAAGAGTCACCAGGATCTGACGCTTCTGTGGAGTTGGAAAGAAATGAAGAATTCAATGAACTGGGAGAATTGAGGAAATGGAGAAGTACTTTTGTGAAGCGGAGGGAAACAGTGTATAAGAGCAACACTAAGAAAGGTGCTTGAAAGAATAAGAAGAGGGTGGATGAAAGGAAGGTAGGAGAGAGGGGATTGTGCAGATTATTGACCGAGATGTCAATGCATAGACGAAGAAAGATGGTCACAGAAAAGCACAGAAAGACATTTGAAAGAAGATAGAATAACGTACCACAACTTTCCTAGTTTAAACTCACTCAAAAGTCCATTCTTTAAATGTTTGACGAACATCTTGCAGAAGTGACTCCTGACTTAACCTCACCTGTCAACGCCCATACCAGGCTATCATGTTCTTATTGAGTGAGATTGGCACCAAAAGTTGATTTATTGGGTCTGGGCTGCTGGAATAACTGTCGGTCAAAGCATGTAGTACAGAAATATACTGTATGAAGTAAGATAACGGCAATCCTACCAACATTTGCTTTGAGTGAAATTGAGTGAAGTTATTTCAGACCTATGGCTGCCCTAATAACGGTTAACAATACCGTAAGTCATATAGCCTACTCGGTTAAGTTGGAGGTTATGTTTTAAGGCAAATATGTATTGCAAAATTTCCATTGAGTCATAACTATGAAAATGATTTCTTAGGCTTTTCCTACAATAATAACAGTTTTAAACAGTTTAATACAAAAACATTGTTAAAGTAAATTAAGTTAGATTATGAAAATGGTGTTGCATGGAAAATAAATATGTATAAATATAATATGCAAGTTAACAGAGTTAGCAATGTTGTGTGTCTTTTAGGCATGTTGTTTAAATGTAATCTGGCCTGCAATGCTCTCTGGCTTTTTCAATGTAGCCCCCCAGTAAAAAAATACTGCCGACCCCTGCTCTAAGGTAATATAAAGTAATTCTGTTATCAAGAGGAAAATGCATGTTCTCTCTGGGCTGCAGTTCCATTGGTAAAAGTGTTGGGCTCATTGGTTCAAATCTCACTACTGACAAGGTAACGTAACTTAAATCGAACTGTTCCAAATAGGGTTAAGAGCCTCTGCTTAATGGCTAAAATGTAGTAATATCTTCTAACACATTGGAGGTTGCTCAGTCTATAGATACGCAAATCTCTTTATAGTCCTCAGCACTGTAATGGTTTTTCTTAAAGTTTCAAAATAAAATAGTGAGTCACATGAATGCACAAATCAGGTTTTTCATTTACCTTTTACATTGATTTACCACCCACTTCCAAAAAAGTTGTGATGCAGCGTAAAATAAAAATAAAAACAGACTGCAATGATATGCAAATCATTTAAACCCTACATTCAGCAGAAAACTGTACAAAAACAATATTTCAAATGTTGAAACTGAGACATTTTATTGTTTCTTGAACAATATATGCCCACATTGAATTTGATGCCAGCAACACATACCAAAAAAGTTGGGACAGAGGCAACAAAAGACTGGAAAAAAAAAACTCAACCAGGTGTCACACATTTAGGTCAATTGGCAACAAGTCAGTAACATGATTGGGTAATAAAAAGATCATTCCAGAGAGGATGTGCCTATCAGAAGTGAGGATGGGGAGGGGTTCACCACTCAGTGAAAGACTGCACAGACAAATAGTGGAACAAGAAAGCTAGGAAATAAAGAGTTTGAGGATCTCATCATTGATGGTACATAATATCATTAAAAGATTCAAAGAATCCGGAAAAATACCAAAATCCAATATTAAATGGCCATGATCTTCGGGCCCGCATTCAGCACCACATTAAAAACAGACAAGATTCTCTAGTGGAAATCACTGCATGGGCTCAGAAACACTTCCGAAAACCATTTTCTGTGATCATAGTGTGTCATGCATCCACAAATGCAAGTTGAAACTCTACCATGCAAATAAGAAACCATATACACCGATCAGCCATAACATGGGCAAGCGTAAGGATCTGAGCGACTTTGACAAGAGCCAAATTGTGATGGCTAGATGACTGGGTCAGTGCATCTTCAAAACTGCAGCCCTTGTGGGTTGTTCCCGGTCTGCAGTGGTCAGTACCAATCAACAGTGGTCCAAGAAAGGAAAAGCGGTGAACCGGCGACAGGGTCATGGTCAGCCAAGGCTCATTGATGTACGTGGGGAGCAAAGGCCGGCCCGTGTGGTCTGATCCAACAGATGGGCTACTGTAGCTCAAACTGCTGAAAGTAAATGCTGGCACAGATAGAAAGATGTCAGAACACACAGTGCATCCCAGTTTGTTGCGTATGGGGCAGTGTAGCCGCAAACCAGTCATGGTGCCCATGCTGACCCCTGCTGTAAGCGCCTACAATAAGCAGGTGAGCATCAGAACTACACCACAGAGCAATGGAAGAATGTGGCCTGGTCTGATGAATCACAATGGCCAAGTGCGTGTGTGTTGCTTACCTGGAGAACACACGGCATCGGGATGCACTTTGGGAAGAAGGCAATCCGGCAGAGGCAGTGTGTTGCTTTAGGCAATGTTCTGCTGGGAAAACTTGGGTCCTGCCATTCATGTGGATGTTACTTTGACACATACCTCGTACCTAAGCACTGTTGCAGACCATGTGCACCCTTTCATGGCAACGTATTTCCCTGATGGCATTGGGGCCTTATTGAGCAGAATAATCTACCCTGCCACAAAGCAAAAATGGTTCAGGAATTGTTTGAGGAACACAACAAGTTCAAGGTCCTGACTTGGCCTCCAAATTCCCCAGATCCCATTCAAATTGAACATCTGTGGAATGTGCAGAACAAACAAGGCCAATCCATGGAGGCCACCACCTCGCAACTTACAGGACTTAAAGGATCTGCTGCTAACGTCTTGGTGCCAGATACCACAGCACATCTTCAGAGTTCTAGTGGAGTCCATGCCTCAACGGATCATATTAAGCAGGTGGTCATAATGTTCTGGCTGATCGGGATATAAACCACATCCAGAAACACCACTGCCTTCTCTGGGAAATTATTTTTGGGAATCATGGACTCCAGATTCTTATCAACGCACAGTTCAAAAGCCGGAATCTGTGACGGTATGGGTGTGCATTATTGCACATGGCATGCGTGTTTCAGCATCTGATATGTTGTCTGTGAACAATTTTCAATTTAATATTGGGATAAATGATTTGCACATCTTTGCATTCAGTTTTTATTTGCATTTTACACAGCGTCCCAACTTCTTTGGAAACAGGGTTGTATATATTTGTTTATATAAATATTTTGTATTGTAATGTTTGTCTTGGTCTGCCTCATGGCAAAAAGGGTAGAATTGCAGGAAATTTGCTTTCCAAGATGAGGGACCTTTAAATGTTCTTTTGCAAGGCCCAATAACTTGGTTTGTTCAGTTATGCCTTGCAAAAGTCATCAGGAAACTCCTTGTATGCAAATGTTATCAAATTCAAGTTGTGGTTATATGGGGTCCCTGATGAATTTTCTATTACAAAAGGTGTCCTTGTTACATTGCCACAGGAAGCAACAGTACAGTATAGGGAGAGCAAGTATTTGATACACTGCTGATTTTGCAGGTTTTCCTACTTACAAAGCATGTAGAGGTCTGTAATTTCTACCATAGGTACACTTCAGCTGTGAGAGACAGAATCTAAAACAAATATCCAGAAAATCACATTGTATGATTTTTTAATAATTAGCATTTTATTGCATGACATTAGTATTTGATCACCTACCAACCAGTAAGGGAAGAATTCCAGCTCTCACAGACCTGTTAGTTTTTCTTTAAGTAGCCCTCCTGTTCTCCACTCATTGCATGTATTAACTGCAACTGTTTGAACTCATTACCTGTATAAAAGACACCTGTCCACAGACTCAATCAAACAGACTCCAACCACTCCACAATGGCCAAGACCAGAGAGCTGTGTAAGGACATCAGAGATAAAATTGTAGACCTTCACAAGGCAGGGAGGTGCTACAGGACAATAGGCAAGCAGCTTGGTGAGAAGGCAACAACTGTTGGCGCAATTACTAGAAAATGGAAGAAGTTCAACGGTCAGTCTCCCTCGGTCTGGGGCTCCATGCAAGATCCCACCTCGTGGGGCATCAATGATCATGAGGAAGGTGAGGGATCAGCCCAGAACTACAGGCAGGACCTGGTCAATGACCTGAAGAGAGCTGGGACCACAGTCTCAAAGAAAACCATTAGCAACACACTACGCCGTCAATGATTAAAATCCTGCAGCACATGCAAGGTCCCACTGCTCAAGCCAGCGCATGTCCAGACCCTAAGGATTGGCTCCGTAAGAAGCATCTCAAGGTCCTAGAGTGGCCTAGCTAGTCTCCAGACCTGAACCCAATCGAAAATCTTTGGAGGGAGCTGAAAGTCTGTATTGCCCAGCAACAGCCCAGAAACCTGAAGGATCTGGAGAAGGTCTGTATGGAGGAGTGGGCCAAAATCCCTGCTGCAGTGTGTGCAAACCTGGTCAAGAACTACATGACACATCGAATCTCTGTAATTGCAAACAAAGGTTTCTGTACCAAATATTAAGTTCTGCTTTTCTGATGTGTCAAGTACTTATGTCATGCAATAAAATGCAAATAAATTATTTAAAAATAATACAATGTGATTTCCTGGATTTTTGTTTTAGATTCTGTCTAACACAATTGAATTGTACCTATGATAAAAATGACAGACCTCTACATCCTTTGTAAGTAGGTAAACCTGTATCAAATACTTGTTCTCCCCACTGTAGACTGTACTGGAACTGGGGCCATATGAACTCAGGGGATACTTCACAGACAGTTGCAGAAGTGATGAGCTTTATAGTTTCTACCGTTAGCGTCTAATGCAGAGTATGCATCAACAATAGTCTCACCACATGAAGGCATATATAGGATACATTTTTCCTTTTAGATGTTAACGAAATCGTTCCTGTAAGCAACCCTTAAGTAGATTTTCACTCCAATCTTAGTTATAACTAGCCTGATTCAGCTAATTATTAGAATCAGGTGGGCTACATTAGGGTTTGAGTGATTCTAACTTTCCAAGAGTAGGCTTCGACAGCACTGTCATTCGGAATACACTAACATGGCTGTGGGGAACCTGATCTTAAATGAACACTCCTATTTCCCTTACACTTGCCATAAATGTTGAATTTTACTAGGTCCGTGTTGACCTTTAGAAAGCAGTTGCCTCAAGGGTCAACTAGGGTTGCTGTGTGGCTGTCATGATCATGGCCAAGACAAGTAGACACTTCCTGCTTTTCCTGTCTAGTCACGATGAAGTTGCCTAGCAACCACAATTGGAACAGCGGGAGTGTGTGTTAAGGTTGACAAAGCCACAATTTTAAAGAGATCCAGACAACAGGGAATTGTAGCAGCTACACACACGGACTCTTTGCTGTAGAAGATGTGCTAGCACACCCACACGCACACACACAGAACTTTTGGTGTGATAATGGTCAATTTGTGGCTTCAAAATTTTCTGGTGGGAGTTTTTCAATGTGCAAGAAGTTAAGGAATGAGAGTGTAGAAATTGTACCACTGAGCTAGGGATCAAAGGTCTGATATCAAAATCTTACTCTGAACCAGGTTTTGAGGCTGTAGAGTTTATAGAGCATTTAGCTTATGACGTATTTATAAGCCCCTCTTGTTCCAGAATAGATGGATATATACTGTATAATGAATTTATAGGTTATAGTTATAATGACAACTCCTAAATGCCTCTAAGTAGGACAAAAATTACAGAACTGTATTTAGTGGAGAAACCATAAACCTTCCTATCCAATTTTCCATCAGAAAATAAGTATTGCAGTCCAGTGTGTTTCCCCATCTACAGTTTTAATGTTGCATGAAGCTTGGTAATAGGATACCAAGTGTATCTTTTAGATCCTGTGGTAAACAACCCAGATACTGAAGACCCTCAGGAATGACAGGGCATCACATTAACAGACCTACTTTACCGTTCTCCAGGAAAGGGGAAGACAACCCTTGTCCTAGTCAGACTAATGTCAGGTCCCCAGGGTCCATGTAATCTTAAGAGCTAAACTAATCATTGGTCAGCACTACTACTCGGACTACTACCCAGGATTAGTGATAATATAGAGGTAACATAGGTGGATCTGTCCATCGCATTTACTGTACCTATTACACATTTGTCATAGTCTTTTTACAACCTCAATACTGTAAGCCTCTCAATCTACCACACAATGGAACCTAGTGGTGAAAATCGGTTGTAGGAGTGGGTTGCCAAATATAATGTATCAACATATCAAGTGGAAAACAACAGACGGCTGATAATATTTCTTCCAGGGAAATATAGTGACACAATAAACAAACAGCCAAGGCATCCACCAGATGTTCATGTCATGTGACTAGCCTCAAAATGAACTTGTCACATAACAAATCAATGTTGAAGGCAGGTTAGTGGTTGAACTGAATTTGAGTGCAGCACATTAGCTCATTGAAATCAAGAAAATAATACTAATTATTTCTACTTGTGCAGGTTCAGAGTAACCTGATACCACAGTCGTGTACACATTTCATCCTGGGCAGTGTTAATAATTCACCTTGAATTTCGATTGGCTGAAAGCTGTGGTATGACATTTTTTATTTACTGTTCATATTAGGTTAGTAACCAGTTATAATAGGAATAGGGGGGTTATGGTTTTTGAGCTATTTGGCAAAACCTAAAGGACTGTTTCCAAGGCACTGCGATGTGTCACGCATTTAACCATTTACCACACCCCCTTGGGCCTTAATGCTTAAAGCAACTCAAATATGAATCTAATTTAAATTATGACTGTAGCACCCTCCTGAAGATGAATTTTCATATCCCGATACACCACGCACCTGCTGAAGGTAGTTCTTCCACAGGAGCAATCCAAACTGCCGTGCTGTAGCCATTTTGAGACAACTGAAAGACCTGAAATGGCTAAAAGAGAGGGAGAAATGTTCAGGTGGTTAATCTTATCTTATTTGAAACTACTATCCATGCAGTACAGTGCTTAGGGAAATGCAGTAGGGCCTGTACTTGAGCAATCCTACCAGATACTGCAAGTCTACTAAAGCTGCTGACCTCCAGATACTTTTTATTTGCCAATGCAAACACATAAAAACAAAATACACAAAATTAGAAAACTGGGAAATGAAACTGGTTAATGGCAATTTTAAAACAGGAAAGAGTAACACGAGGTCTGAGTCTGACCGTTCAGAATAATAACTTAGAAATGTGTCACAAAGCTAAATGGAGGACATGTAGAATGGTGAGAAAGAGCCAACTGGGAAGAGAGGCTAAAATATGCTGTTGACAATTGTTCACCAAACCAGTTAAACTGGTCACAGGAAGTTTTCAACTGAATGTTTTGTGACTGTTGACCTAGCATGTGTGTTTGTTTTGGCTGTCTCTACAGATTAGCTATATATGGAGAAAAAAAACATTGAATAAGCAAAGCAAAAGAACATTTTGGACCAGAATTGGTCCAGAAAAAACAGGGTTCAGATAAGCACTTAGAAAAATTAAACTTCCCACCAATCATGCACATACATTACCATCCTCAAACCATAATGGCACTTGAAAAGCCCTAGCCATACCCTTTTCACACTATGTTCACTCAGTTATGGCCACTATGGTTGTTGTTTAAGTACAGCTTGTCTCCTCTACAAATGTTCTGTTATTCTATGAAAACTTCCTTCCCTACAGTGAAACATGGAGGAGGTTCAGCAATGTTTTGGTGCTGCTTTGCTGTCCCTGGCACGGGGTGCCTTGAATGCATGGCATCATGAAAAGTGAGTTGTCAAAGGTCATAGTTCTTCCAATAGGACAACAGCACACTTCAAAATGCATCCTCTTATGGATCAAGACAAAATCCTCAACTCAAGTAGCCTGCAAGGAATCAAGATCAAATCCAATTTAAAACCTGCAGACAGAGCTAAAAACTGCAGTTGGGAGGCAACCTTCAAATCTGGGTGAACTGGAGAAATGTGTACAAAACAGTGGTCCAAACGGTGAGTACAGAGAGGAAACTCATCCATGAATATATAGAGTACTTGATTTTAAATATTTTAGCTAGAGGCTGCGCTATTAAATATTGGATCTAGGGTGTTCAGAAATGTTATTTGTAAATGTTATTTCTGAATACTCTGCCCTATGCTATCCATATCCTTGCCTTCATTCTATTTCTATGGCCTTGACATTCTGCCCTGTCTGATCCATGTCCTTGCCTTCATTCTATTTCTATGACCCCTGACAATGCCCGGTGAGATGCATGTCCTTGCCTGTCATTCTATTTCTATGGCCCTGACACTGCTCTGAGATGCGTGTCCTTGCCTTTCATTCTATTTCTATGGCCCTGACACTCTGCTCTGAGATGCATGTCCAGGCCTGTCATTCTACTTTGATGGCCCAGGCAATATGCACCGTGAGATGTGTTTACAGCAACCTTGGAAGGCAGCAATAAACTGTCTGTCCCTGAAAGACAGCAAAAGTCAAGCAACTGCCATATTATTCACCATTATGATCACTACTCTGTATTCCCAGGAAATGTAGCATACAGGCTCACAACTGAGACAGTAGAGTGCATACATTTTCATACTATATCTCGAAAACCCAACCCTAGGCACCAGTGACTAGCTAGGCTAGTTTGTTATGAAGAGGTGTGTGAAGATAACACAGGCCCTTTGAAATCAGTCATCCTATTTTCAGTCGCTATAAATCTGATTACATGTTTTTCTTTAGACAAAAGGCCTGCTGTTGTGATTAGCCTAAAATTGTCACACTGAGAAAGGGTCATTGAAAAACAGAATCAACCTTTGTGTTGGTTGCCACTGGTCAGTGTGGGTCCCAGTGTCATGTGCTGATGCTCATACCAATAACAACATGCTAATAGCTAACTAGGTAAGGAAAGTAGAAAATGAAATGTTCAGATGTGGTGTAGACCAAATTTAAGATGCATTTATGACCGAAACAGCAGTGTCAGTCATCGAATGCATTTCTGATTAAACAATATTTCCTTTTAACTACACTCAGGGAAAAATGTGTTATTCATTCAGGAATTTGATAGGAAGTATAGAACATAACAGCTTTTTCTAAATGTAATATATCGCTGGACTATTATACATACTTGTCATCCACATTTAATGACGATTTCTCCAGAATATTAAAAAAGCTTAATACTCAAGTTATGGCATTAGTCTTGCTATCATGCTTTGTTTAGTCGCTGACAATTAATTACATTAGTTTATCTCAGAAATTTCTCTGGCCTGTCTTAAAGGTTACTGGTCCAACCAAATCCTTTGGTCTGATTGGACAAACGACCTGTCTATTAATCCCTAAATCCGATTTATGTACCAAAGAAAATAAAAAACCCACAATAAACGACTCCGTTATGGTAAGTCAGTAATACCAGGATCAGGCCTGTTTTTTTAAACACAGCAAATAGGATGCAAAGCAACATTACCTTATAAACCCAAGGTGCGGTATGTGAACTTCATGAGCATTCCTTTGTCGGCGTATTAAAATCCCTCTTTTCTTTTTAACGATGGCATTGAATTTCCTTCATCCACCTTCAGCGAAACACCAGCGCTTGCATTTGCTATGTTTAGACGCGTTGCGAGTCAGGGGTATTTTTCCTCAGTATGCCAGTTACTAAGGCGATGACATTGCACCATGCATGACAGGGTAAGTCGATTTCATCGTGCAAACGCAGATACAATCGTCAATAGTCAACAAATCCAGTCACGTGGCCGGACCCTCCTTAGAACGTCACGTGACCACACATACAGGACTCATTTCGGTAGACCTGCACTGACCTGTGCATTGTGGCGATAATGAAATAAATTGATAGCATTCTAAGTATATAAACAATTCCGCTTTAACACTACCACTGCAAAAATATAATTTCAGCAGAAGATAACTCATCAGCGCACTGTGCGTGAGCTCCGTGTGTGTGGCTCCCAGAACACAGCTGATATGAGGTTGAGGGTGTACCAGTACAAAATCATTGTCGACATGCAGCTCAGTAGTCGCAAGTCCACATGCTTGTTTTAATAAAAAGATATAGGGTGCACAGAAATATCCCCCCAGGGCCAACATAGAAAAACAAGTCAAATGTCAACCATCACATGCAAACAGGCAGTTCACTTGTTTAATTTTGGATTGAAGCCAAACCATCCAGTTTCAAGTAAAAGGCAGTCACAGTTCTTTTCCCTTATACATTTACATATGTACATACAACAGACAAGGGATATAGACAGTCTGAATAAAAAATATTTACAGTCAGTCAATCATTTGCGGACAAGTGGTGCACACTAAAAATACCTCCATCCCACTTTTGAACATTCACTTTTTCAGGGCAGTGGTCAAAAGTAATTTATTACCATAAGGAGAAAGGTGCCATTCCTGAATCAGACAAAGGGCTTCTTTTCCAGAACTAGCAACAGTCCTATGAATGCATATGGATGGCTTTGGTCATAGTACTGTACAAGAACACATCAAGTAATTTGCCATATAGTGTATATACTTCCATTTCTCCACATAGAATACAGGCTCCAGATCCATATTCTCTCCTGCAACTTAAGACAACATTGTAGCCCAGACGCTAAACATTTCTTTTATAAAACATACATAAAACGATTTTTGGGACCACTGTTCAGAAATGTGGCAGAGATTTGTTTAAAATCACAAGTAAAGAGAGAACCGGGAACGGGGAATTTAGCAACAAATGTGAGAAAAGTAAGCAAAAGAAAACGTCACGTCAACGTGAAAAGCATTCATACAGACGGGCACAGAAGTGTCTGAATCCACGACTCCAGGGACCCTTCGACTGTTAGAGCAAAGAATTTGGATACACAGCCACAGCTTCCTCCAGAAGGATACCAATGAGCTCCATCGTATGCATGTACTCTGTATAAGCCACCAGAAGAAAAATTAGTGACATTGGTATTTGATTGTTCAAGCGTAGCAAACGTGCTGTAACAAACACACAATTGAGTAGAACTGCAAAGGGTGAAAAAAAAAAAAAAGCGCTAGACCTTCAAGATGAACCCATTTGGGAGAAAGGGCAGGCAAATTGTTGACTCTTCAACATCAGCTTTCATGTGGCACTGTACACTGCTTACTAACCTGTGATCCTATTGGTCAACGTGTCTGGCCAATAAAAATAGTACGTATTATATTGCCAAGTCACCAACTTCAGTGGTTTCTAACAGATGTTTAGTGTCCAGTATTTTTCTTCTGTGCACCGACGCTTAACAGTAACAAGGTAAACAGCACATACAAAACTGTAGTTTAAAATGTATCATCCTACAACTGAAAAATATATATCTGTCTTCACAAGTAAAAATGTATTTTACCCAAAGATAGTTGCCCTTATTGAAGTATTAAAGTACCTTTGGCACATGAACAGCACACATGGATATGATAATATTCTGACAATCAAAATAAAGCTTCAGACTTTAAAATCACAGCTATCTGTAGAAGAGATTGAGCCTGGAATTCAAAATGAATACGTCTCTATTCAGTCTGGACTCCAGTGCAGAGTAACCAATTCCTGAACATTCTGTACAGGAAGTGCATATCAGAATCTCTTCACTGGTATACATGGAGGTAAGGTATGGAACCCCCTACATTAGGAGAGTTGCAGAGAGCAAAACAAATTTGTATTGATTAGTCATCAATAATAGCAAAGTCACAAAAATGCAGTATGTGGTTCTACCGGTGTGTGAAACTTCATATAAATATACATGTTGAAATGGTCCATGAAGTGTCTTTTCTTTTTTTTAAAGAAGGCAGATTAAAACCTTGGAAATCTGAGCTAGGTTTTTGTGGCAACAGTCAATCGTCAAGACCAGAAAACAGAAATTGACACTCACTGCAGTTACCTGAAAGTCCTGAGGTGAAAGGCCTGCGTGACAATGCAGATCTGAAATGGTAATGCACCACTCTTGTCAAAAGGATTGCACGACGTTGGGGAATATGGGACAGTTATTGACACAGCAGAACAACCAGCGGTGTACGGGAGGAAACCGCAATACTTTTCCCAAGCAGAAGTCATCAGCTCACGTGTGGAAATTGCGACAAATGCCGAGGGAAAAAATGGCAGTATTCTGGTGTGACGGTCAGCTCTTTTCACATCCCTTTCACTGAAGGGTTTTAAAGCGAAGGGCTTTCGATATTCAAGCATTTCAGAAACCAGTGTGAAATTCAGATCTTCGATACGTAGCGTCGGCAACTTCGGTTGTGGTCAGAGCGGGAAGGTATTCAAAACATTTCATAAGTAATACAACGTGTATTGAACCAGTCCAGTTAGCCCCCCACCCCCCCATCGGTGCCTTCATACGAGAGTATGATGGTGCAGAGGAAGTTGAGGAAAGGTGGTTGAACGTACTTCTGGATCCACTTACAGTCAGTGCTTACAGGCTTTGGAAACCTACACCTGAGGCGTACGCCACCTCTTCGTCACCCCTCTCAGTCTCGCCGCCGCTGTGGGCTGCGGCGTTCTTCCTCTTCACCTGCCGGCGTGCCGCCGCAGCACGGGGTCTTTGCACCGGCACCAGGAGGCGGAACCCAGGCGGGGGCGCCGCAGTGCTGCCCTCAACGAGAGCAGGGGGCACTGCAGTGAAGGTGCAGGGCATCAGGATGGAAGAGCAGTTGGAGGAAGGGCTGGCGCTCTGGACCGAGGAGTAGCCGGAGCTTTGGAGGTCAATCGCGATGGAGGAGAGGGGCTCTCGCGGTCGGCTCCTGGCACTGCCTTGCCCTTCCTCCTCGTACTCCTCTCGCTCTTTGTTTCCTTCGCAGAAGCTGTCATCGTCACTGGACAGGGCCCGGCAGTGCAGTTTCAAATCTTCAGGTTCAGTGGCAAGTTCTAGTTTTATGGCCAGATTGGAGGCTGCACAGAAAAACAACAAACCAAAATGAGCACACCACAGTGAAATGTACTGGCAATGATAGCGAATACCCCCCACCCCCAAAAAAACTGTACAAACAGGAAAGATGTATCTAGGGGATATTACAAGAGATCTGGTTTGATGATGATGATTAATGAGATGATGATTATTTGTCATAGTAAAGCTGATTGTAAGAGGGTGAAGATTTTCCCCCGACCCAGCTTCTGTAGGCCAAAAAACATGCTGTATGCACCGCAACTTTTTTGCAAATATCTCCCACTATTACCGCAGCTATATTCTGGAGGAATTATTATGATGCAAATGGCCAAAATACTAACAATTTAAAATGAAATAAGAAACTGATCTAATCAAGGTAAGATTTTTCTGCCGTTCCACCTATAAAATAGAGCCAGCACATGGCAGATATCTAGATGGCAGATATCTACTTTTTAATTTGTCACACATGAACACACAAATAACATTGCTAATCAAAATCAGCCAGTGCTTAGGTTGCCAATAATAATGGCAATGCAGTTTTGTAACTAAGTTTATAATTCCTTAGTCAATCAAAGACAAAAATTGCCAACCCCTATTTTAAACTCCCATTTTTGGCTGGATGCGTAATATGTTGTTCGTATGTACCAAATGTATAAGAAAAACCCAGTTAGTCATGATATTCCAAGTGAGAATGTGAGTGGTACTGATGATATGGAGCACTGACATGACTTGACTGGGTAAGTGTCCAAACCTTGACTGGTTCTAATACCAGCAGAATCCATTGGTTTAATTGCAAGCAGCAGTGGGTTTCAGGATCAGATACGAAGATAATTTCTGCACTTTAGAGGCAATGTTAGTTACCAGCTGGGTAAGACTCCCTACTTACAAATACCATAAAAAAAATGCCCCATAATGTGGAAAATCTTTCTCCATCACTACGTATTAAAGGTCCTGACATTTTCCACAACATCGTGTAACCTATTATTGATCTAGCAAAGACATCATACGTAGTCGGAATCCAAAAGTGACAGTGATAATGGACTAGTTATTAAGGGATTAAGTATCTCAGCAACTGGATGCATTCAGTAATGCAGACTGAAGCAAAACATTTTGCAAGTGACATGTTTAACAGGAACCAAATTGCCTGAAATGTTAATTAACTTGCAAAACAGTTAAGTAGTAGATAATCTAAGTGGTTAAATGTTTTGGATGAATTAAAACAAAACAAAACTGATTGGAACGCTCTAAAATAATGCTCCGGTCCCCTTTTCACTCACTGTCTCCGTCCTTGGCCTCCTTCTCTCCTTCGCTCTCCTGGTCACCCTCATAGCCAGAGCATGAGCTGTCCAGGCTCCAGTCGAGCATGTTTCCCACCAGGGTCTCTTCCTGAGTGGACAGCTCGGCCGTAGGCGTGGCCACGAAGCTGCCCCTGTGCACCGGCAAGGACTCCTCACGTCTCCTGGAAGGAAACAACAGATCAGTGACTCACTGAAAGAGGGCAAATATATTTATTTTTCATCCAGTGAACACAGGGGAAAATAATAAAGCAACCAACAAAAAGGACGGAATAACAGCTACCATATATAGCTACCCCATACCATTTTTCACCCCATACCAAATAACAGCAATCAACAGATTCTTCTTGGTCCACGCTGGCCTGATTGGACCAAATTACCCAAAACACCTAAGGCCCAGACACAATTGTTTTTGAAACGTAATGGGATCAGAGAATGGCCAGACGCGGTCAAGCCAATAGAAAGTGCACAAACAAACATCACAACCATGGGATGTGTAGAAGGGCATATCTGAGCGCACAACTTGTTGAACCTTGAAGGGGTTAGGGACTAAGAGGATTCCAGAGCAGTGTGCCTACAGTGTAGGTCGGCACGCTGTACTTTCCTCATCTGCTCCCAGGATACATTTTATTATGACCATTGTAATAATTGCATTTTGAGGAGGTGATGGTTATTATTGCAAACGTCCATCCACTCCAGTGTAACCAACCTTTTGCTGTTGCTGGAGGGGGAGGAGAGGAAGGTGTGGATGTCGGCCGGATGGCCTGTCAGGCTGGGCAGCAACAGGTGGGGCTCCAACTCCGACACCTCCAGGATCTGACAGAGCTCCTTGAAGTCAAGGACCTGGGAGAGGACACGGGAACCAGGTTAGGGTTATTGTCCAGCAGAGAGGACACGGGAACCAGGTTAGGGTTATTGTCCAGCAGAGGACACGGGAACCTGGTTAGGGTTATTGTCCAGCAGAGAGGACACGGGAACCTGGTTAGGGTTATTGTCCAGCAGAGAGGACACGGGAACCTGGTTAGGGTTATTGTCCAGCAGAGAGGACACGGGAACCTGGTTAGGGTTATTGTCCAGCAGAGAGGACACGGGAATCTGGTTAGGGTTATTGTCCAGCAGAGAGGACACAGGAATCTGGTTAGGGTTATTGTCCAGCAGAGAGGACACAGGAACCAGGTTAGGGTTATTGTCCAGCAGAGGACATAGGAACCAGGTTAGGGTTATTGTCCAGCAGAGGACACCGGAACCTGGTTAGGGTTATTGTCCAGCAGGACAGTTGCGTTTGGGCTTGGCTGGTAAGTGTGAACCAGGCCGGGTTTATGTCAGGCCAACAGGAAAAAACTCACTGGTTCTTTGCTGACGTGTTGGTAGGCTTCATCCTCAAACCTCTGCTTGACGCCGGTTAGAGACACGTGTCTGTAGTCCTTGGGCACATCTTTACTGAAACTGAACAGAGACCAGGAGGAGTGCGGTTAATCATCCAGTCTGGATCCAGCTTAACTCTCCAGCCGTGCGAAACCCCCAGGGAAATCATCCCAGTAATCCGGTATGACTTTGCTGGAAAATCAGCATGTCTCATCTCTAGTCTGACTCACACACACACGGCGCAGTGAGTCACTCACAGAAGCTGTCCGGTAGCCTCCAGCACACGCTGCCACGCTCCCTGGCCGATCTGTCTCTGTCAAACGCCCCCAGCTTCCTCCTACTCCGCTTTCTATCCCGGCCAACAACCCGCCCCTACATCGATCGTCCTCCATCTCACTATGCCTAACCATGATTTATATGCCGGTTTACACCAGCAGACAGAAACACGACACCTTAACTCGCCTGCTCACAGTGGGACCCATTAAGGACGCAGACGACTTCCACCAATAGCATGGTCCAGTTCGTCTGTCCGTCAACAGTCCCAGACGCAGCCACTCGATATTGGCCGTAGATCATTATACAGAACGAGTATACAGATTTTCCACAGCTGCCCAAATATTTATAAAACAACTAAAACAAATTAAAAATAAACCGAAAATTATAGTCCCAGCTATTAGGAATATTTTCAACGGGCATGTTGGCGATGTCATTCATTACCACCAGAATCCTGTCCTACAGAAAATGTTCATGTGCAGTTTAGTTAGCTAATATCGGTGATTGTTAATAGCAAATTAATGAACCTAGCAGAGGGCACTGCAGGCAAAATGCGTCACACATAGCATTAAACAGATTACTCCAGTTATAGTTATTGCAACAATATCAGGAAATGTATGGCAATACTGAGATCATCCCCACATCTTGCCTTTAACTGCCAGCGCCTAGAGGGAGAAGGGGTCCGAGTGGGCAGAGTCTCTGGGAAAAATGATCTTGAGATAAATAAATATATAGATATATATTTTAAATTAAACCACACACCGTCAACAAACCCAGCCCTAAGGGATAAGTGGGCCATAATACTACACTTAACCTATTCTGAATCAAATCACAAGAGTTCGGCCTCCTCCTGGATATCACAGTTGTATTAAAAAGAAGCCATTCATCAGAAACCCTGCCTGACCCGCAGGCGTTTCCACAGTAACAGCAGTCAGACAGTACTGCAGGATGGGATTCATTACACATACGGTCCCAAAAATTGTAATGGCATTTCCCAATTGTTACATTAAGCAGAAAATGACTGGTTAAGAGGAAAAGGACCAGTGAGCATGTTTTCTCAATGGCAAATCTGGCTAACACAGGGTGGTGAGGGGGTTGGTCCTAATTCAGGGGAGGGGCAACTTTAGCTCAGGCTGCGTCAGGATTTCAAAATTAAATGGAGGGCCACATTTGATATGTAATTTGTTAATCACAAATGGTTTGCAGGCCATTAACAGGCAGTAATAAAAACATGTATACATTAGGTAAATTTACAATGAATTATAAGAGCGAGCTGGTGAATTGTCTTTCAGCTCCACAAAACTACTTTATTACCTACCGTGGGTCACATGGTATTGCCTTAGCGTTTGGTGCAGAGGTGAGCACACTAACTTTAATGTAAATTCTGAGCAGGATCGACCTGCCGAGGCAGGTTGGTAATCTCAGGTAGGACGGGTACGTACAATGCTTGGCTATTGATATGCAGCACAAACAGTTCACTACAGCCACTGGATACAGTCAACAAAACCCATTAGAAACCGCTTGGTTTCAGCTGTAGTCAACGGGGTCATGAAATCTTTTCTACTAAAGCTGGCCTACACCGGTTTAATAGAACAACTGATTCTGGCCAGTAGGGAGAATTTGCTTCCCCGATACGTAATGGCCGACATCTGGGAAGTAACATCTGAAGGCCTGATGTCCGGTCTCTAGCCCATTAACCTGTGGCGTATTTTTAGCAGCACAGTGGGAGGGTTTGGAGCGTCGGGAGATATTCCTTCCACAGCTAAAACTCCTACATAACCACCACCTTACCCCCCTGTTCCAAGGCCACGCTGTCACCAAGGTAACCCTCATGAGAACAGAAGAAGACAGTGATATTCGAGCGCAGGAGTGAGATAAGAAATATTTGGGAGATAAGGTGGGCGGGAGAGAGGACACCAGTAGAGGAAAGCCTAGTTGAGCATAGATTATAATACAGCTGTATTGCTAGATGGTCTGGATAAGAGTGACATATCGCACGCACGCCATATGTAGGAGACGAGACGAGCATTAGCCTGTGTGAATTATAGGTACATAGCACTGAAGGGAAGAAATGTGTTAGACGTGACATCTTTTAGTCGCGTATAAGAAGTGCGCGGTACGTAGAAGGACTTACCACTTGACGTAGAGCAGCACGGCACAGGGGACCAGGTCCTGCTTGAAGAAGCCTGTATGATCAGCCAGCTGGCCAGGCCAGATGGGAGCTGGAGGCAGAAAAGACATGGGGCGAGATGAATGCAGTATCAACACACAGGCCAACTGTTTAGAAAAGACCCACAAAGAACATTTAATACGTTTCTAAATGACAGAAATGAGAAACTCCATAAACCTATGAGCAGTTAAACAAATTAAATCTGGAGTGTATGTATGATTTCCGAGCAACTCGCTCTGTTGAGACGGCCATTACAGAGCTGCGCATTTTGAACATCCTCTCAGTGAGATTCGTCGTTGCATTTCAGCTCCAGAGGCAGATCAAGTGAATACAGTAGCACATCATCAAGGCACGTTCAATTCCGCCCGAAACCGACAGAAGGCAGCGAAACGCCAACCGGGGCCAACGCCTCAACCCTCGACCAGACACGGCGCCGGCGGGCCTTACCGTAGTGGTGCAGGGCCCGGGTGAGCAGCAAGACGGCACTGGCCAGGTGGGCGGGGGAGTAGGAGGTGAGGGACGAGTAGAGCAGGGAGAGCTCGCACACGTAGCTGAAGAAGTGGGCGCTGCGCCTCTCCAGGGGTAACAGGGACATGAGCACCTCGCCGTAGTCCAACAGCGTCGGGGTCTGTGTGTGTGGGGGGAGGGGGGCCGCAGTTAAAGCCACACAAACACACCAACGACCCACCACTTCTGCTCCATTCTCACGGCCAAGTGGCCACGCTGCAGTGGGACGTGAACGTTGGCGGCGCTCACCCTGATCTTGCCCTCCAGCACGGAGACGACCTCCCCCATCATGCGGACCAGGTCCTCGTACTTGTAGGTGTTGTCGGTGAGCCACACCGCCTCCCGGATGGTCAGGATGTCCTTGCTGATGTATCTGAAGTACAGGGAGACAAGGGCCCTGTTCGTTAGCGACCGAAGACCAGTCTGAGCCGGGGCCGCGTAACAACCGCCAACGGCCCGGGAAAACCCCTCAGAAAGATCGGTGGTTGCAGTTCAGCTTCGAGCTTCCGGACGGAGCTGATCAAGTGAATACAGTAGTGAATCATCGGGGCGGGACGTGGACGGTGTGGGTTCGGGGTCGTACCGCGTGCAGACGACCATGCAGGCAATGCCCAGCAGCTGTAGGTGGGCCTTGGGGACGGCGCGCAGGGAGAGGTAGCGGTCCACGCAGCTCACAGTCACGTGGAGGGTGAGGCTGGAGAAGTCCTTCATGGTGGTCACCTCCACCAGCCAGTCCACCAGGATGTATCTGGCAGGGGAGGAATGAACATCCCATAAACACGCACGCTCAGTGTCTAAGCTGGCGCAAATTCGGCAACATCTGGCTATTCGACATTTTCCGGTGATGTTATGGGCAGGAGTACAAACGACTGTCGGAGCAGGACAAGAGCAGTGTGACACCACCGTTATTCCCTTGTCCCGTCAGCTCCGGACCACACCGGGGCCTTACCTCATGGTGTCATTAATGCCCTGTCGGAGCACCTCCTCTGCCCTACGGCGGGGGACTGGGGGACAGGAGCGAAACAGCTGAGCCACCAGGTCAGCACAGGCCCTCTGCTCCAAGCCCAGAGGGTTGCCACTGCTGCACAGCTTAGCCAGAGACAACTGGACCGAGAGAAAGACAGGGCCAGAGACGGGGGGGGGGGGGTTTAGTAATCAGGCACAGGTTGTGCATGGAGTGCAAGCCTGCATCTATTTGGGCACAAGAAAACCTCAACTGGTCATCCATTTGTTCAGGAGGATAAACGGTCAATTCTGTCATCCACAGATTCAGGCAGACTGTCAACAAAACGATTGCATCTGCCATTAGCATTAGATACATCTCAGTCACACCTGTGCTTCCCAGCATCCTTTGGCTGCATAGTCCCTGAGCGTGCGTACACACTGGAGGTACCTGCCGGGGTCCGCTGTCTGGGGAGATTGAGCACAGAGCAAAGGCGGTATGTTAATAGGCTGTGTTTTAGCACCAGACTTAATCAAACACAGCAAGTTAAGGGGTGTTGGAAACACAGTGGCTCAGGCCTCCCATTACCGGGTCATGGAAAACTCCTCTCCTCTAGGTGGTTGGCGCCACCACAGTTATAACTCAACAAACTCAGGTTATCTACTAGATAATTCTTACAATCAGGCGCGTTAGAACAGAGTTAGAGCCAATCCTAGAGGGCAGCAGCTTTCCAGGAACAAGGTTGAAAAGCCCAGCTGTAGCCCAAAAACATTGACAGTTATATAAAACCCAGGCAGAATGGGGTGAAACCCACCGCCGTTTTCCGGTTGGTTTCCCACAGCAGGTAGGAGCTCTGTAGACAGCCCGACTGAGATGACTGCTCTAGTAGCATCAGAACCTCAGAGCGCTTGTCATCATCCTGAAACACACATACATTGGAACATGTTTGCTTTAGTCTAGATTTCCCATACAGATTTGAAACATAGCACCAATAAGTAATATGAAGCATACTGAAAGTAACCCTGGCAGGAAATGACAGTCCTATTCTCCAGCAGTTCTCATAATGATAATGCAGGAGATTAAGCAAACTGTATAGGCAATCAGGGCTGGGGGTAAACACATTACAAAAACATGCAATTGCAATCAGTTCTTAACATAAAAAAATACTGTTATCTGATTAGATACTATTGAAAAACAAGACAGGTGTTATTTGACGGACTATTTATGAATTTAAAATGAGAAAATATGATGACTGCTTGGATTCTAACATAGGACTGACTACAGTCGGTGCCAAGGCACATCTTGTGGAGCATAGATATGGGTGTGATTTCATTCTGAAAAGAAGCTGCAAGTGTTCGAAACAAAAAGGCATAAACAAACTAAGCTCATTATAATAATACATTTAAAGTTGTTTCGATATATGTCAACGCTGTGCAATTGAAACTGTTGCGAACAAATTGAATTTAAATCATGATGAATTAGATTCACATTACCCAGGATGTTTATAAAGAAAACCAACTGATTAGGCTAGTGTTAGTCAATTGAAACTGGTGCACCCAGTTGACACTGATTGCCTTGCCATTTTATTTTAATTAAGTAATGAAATATTACACCATGCAATGGACATGACAAATACTTAATGGGTAAGGGGAAGCAAAAAAAAAAAAAAAAAGATCAATGACAATCATTGATTCCAAATGTAAAACAGCACATAGTATATTCCATGAAATAAAAAAATCCCAAATGGTAGAGCTGTGACGATATAAAGACTCAAAATATACACCAATCTGTATTTTGTCCCAAAAAAAGAAAAGACAGGGTTTTTGGTCCTTTACAAACTTCATATATAAAATATACAAGTGTTGTCTAGAGACTACGGGGTAAACATATGGCACAAGACGATTGGTGGACAATTCCCCAGGAAGAGAAACTGCCAGGGGGCAAGATGCAGGCAGAACAGACCATGACATCTGCACCTGCAGGAGACATCGTTAAAGCCATTTTGAGCTGTTTTGAGTGTTGTAAGAAGGGCTGTCAATTATTTATTATATTATTTAATTGGTCACCAAATAATTGCAATTAGTCATTCAATTGTCTAAACAGTTAATGTTTTGCCACTATTACAGTGTATGCCTAATAAAATTGTAAAAACACTTAGTGGATTCGGAGATGATTCTTCAGATTTGTGGCGTTTGCGCTTTTGAGTCAAAGACCATGCATGAATGTTTGCGTACATGAGACATGGTAGCTAAAATTATTATTCTAAACCAAGAATCGTGCATCACGGACATGATAACATAGTTAACTTAGGAAATTATATAAATATTACCTTAGTTAACAAGGATTATTCTCATAATCATCATGAATTGAATTAATACAATATAGTTGAATTATTTATTATAGCAATTAGAAATTAAAACAATACTTAGCATCATAGAGTACAGTCAAAAAGGCCAGCTCAGCTCAGCCAGGACAAGTATATAATATTTTAGCTCAACATAGTATTAATAAATAATTTTAATAACTATGTTTTCTTTCTCAGAACTAGCTGACAAAAATAGAAAAGAATTGCCAGACCAACTAACAGGATTATTAATAGGTTATTATGTCACTTGAACGGTCTTTAGTTACGTTAAAAAATCTTAGTGTTTCTACATTGTATTTAAAAAAAATAAAATAATAATTACAAAAAAAACCCCTTATTTCCTTCATTATCAACAACACAGCATGACAGTTCATAGGTTTTACCTGGATATTTTTATCGCGAACAAAGAGACTATTCCCAATATCATGTGTAACTTAATGACATGACTTCTTTTGTTATATGTTGTAAAATACTGGACAGATGCTAGAAACATTTTAAAATAGGCGCTTTTTATATGTAACACGTCAGTAGGGCTTGATAGAATTTTCAGGAGTGAATAACTGGTAGGCCATCTTAAGTTATTTTTCAAATTCCAAACAAGATTTCAGAACATTAAAAAGTGGAAAACATACAGACAAGACAGGAAAATATTCTTCAGAATTTTTTATGATTATATTTTTAGGGGACCCATTTTTATGGCATTTGTGCCATAACAATTATAAATTGCCACACAGGAAACAATGAGGGATTCTGCACTTCACTGACGGCCAATCTGGTTGTTAGCAAACCACAGCAGTTTTTCCCACAAAAGCAGACATTTCATCCACATCCTCAAAAAGACTAGCTAGAGAGCTGGCAAAAATCTGTAACATTTTGTAATAGCTAACTTCCACTAGCGCGACTGGGCAAACAGCACAACAATGTAACGGAGGCGAACATTACCCCATTGGCTTTTACTTCAATTCTGCTGTGAGGCATAATTAAGACTGAAACACTTCAAATGCCTTAGAACTATTTAAGCAACTGAAACAAAGGACTGACGGTGGAATTCCCCTTCGCATTTTGGCCACTGATAGAAAAAATTGCAATGCCCAGCCAAAGGGTTGCCAATAACTGTTTACTATGTCACGGGCCACTCGCTTCTCAAATTTGTAAGTCCATATTACTGCATTATTATCAAACATTATCACTATGATAGTGTGGCCTCGTAGATTGCGACAACATAAAGCCTTGATCGTTAACACAAGGGTTGCTTTAAAGTGCAGTGTTGCAGAGCAGAAACAAAGTGGAACATAGGTATGAAAGAGAGATCACTTTGTGACTCAATTGCTCATCACCAAGTGCATTATGTTAGAAACACCAGGGCTATCGGTTAATCTTCCCATGAAACCAGTATGAAAATATGCAGTTTCACTACCGGTTGCAGTTCAAGCAGTCTCCTAATTACTATATTAAAATAGAGTGGGAGTAAATGGAATCCTTCATGAATAAACGACTAGCATGTCTGCCAACAATGTAACAGTGGCTTTTCTGATAAACCACTAACAATCAGGTAGGGATGTACCAATATGTCAGCCAGATTGCATTAAATGTGGCCGATTGGCTGTCTGAATACATCAAATATGCGATAGTTATCTTTATTCCCATCTTTTTTCCTTCTATCAATTACTCTCCTGTCCTATTGTCTTAATGATTTAACATTTTTGCTGTTGGAGTTTTGCTGATGAAGTCTTCTACAACCTAAGTATTGTCTAACATTCGATGAACATGAATAAAGAATGCACAATTATGATATTAATATTTTCCACTCAATATCAGAATTGAGAGTTTTTTTTCAATTAAATACAAAGAAATATAAGATCTGTATGACTGAATTTTCAGCAGTTAAAATTAGAAGCATCATTTTATTTAATTCATGCCAGGGTAAACTTATCAGCTGTAACAGTCACAAAACATCTCTGCTTATTAGGGATGTAACAGTACACATATTTGTACCATAACATTGAGTACTGGACATTAGGTTCGGTACGCATCTTAAACCAAATGAATATAATCTAGTTTTAACCACACGTTAGTTTCAGACACAAAAAAGTAACATTCAACCACAGAGCTGTGTCCCCGAGACGGATCTTGGAGCTGTAACTTAACAACTGATGAAGCTTTGAACCTGTAACGATGTGGCATAAATAAAAACGGCGAACATAAACAACAAGCCAGAGCTTGAGGACACAACCATATCCTTCAGGTCTCCTGTTTAGAAAAATTAAGACTTTACAGTTAAAGCTCCCCTAAGTTGGATTGGTTCAGTAAAGAATTAAAACAAAATCACATTTAGAGTTGTTTAGCAACACAGACAATTCAATGCCAGTAAAAACCAGGAATAATAATAATAATAATAATAATAATAATAATAATTATTATTATTATTATTATTATTTTCAGAAATTCATTCTCTATCGGGCATTGGTGCAGAAACGCTTTCTGACCAATGAATAAAAGCAAAATGTTGTAATTGTTTTTTATACTGAAATGAATCCTATCTAGCACAGTTTTAACTACAGGTGTGGGTACTTACGTCAAATAGCTGGAGAACTCTGGCCAAACAATGCAGCAACGGGCCCCTTCTACCCTAAAAAACAATCAGAAACACAAAGGTGTGTAAGCAAATGTAATTCTAGAGTATCAATTTTATTTGGACAGGCTGACGGGACTATGCAGGGCAATATAAAAATACATTCCTTCTCTTCTGGTCAGAAATTGAGGCTGGTGGGTGTGGACACGTTTGAACACAGCATCATAGACCTGCCTTTTGCATTCACTTCCAAGGCACAAAAGTCTGTCAGATTCCTGGCAAACTAATTGGCCACATTTTTCAATATCCAGCATTCCTCAGTTTAAATAACGGTACATTTTGCTATTAAATACACCTTTTCAGCTACCCCACACAATTTATTGTAGAGATGTATGGAGGTAGAAAATGTGTTATAAAAATAAATTCATGTATGAAAATAGTTTTAGACAAGTAGCAAATCGTGAAAATCAACTTGCGTTACAGACCAGACAATTTTTGCGCCTGTAAAAAGGTATGCAAGGTAGCTAAACACTTCAGAGAAGACTGAGGTGTCATTTGTAATACAGATAGAGGAAAATACTTGTTATTAAACAAAATAGTTAAGTGGTGAAGATATAGGGGGTGGTATTTTTTAGCCACGTGTCTAACCAACTGGCTGAAAAAATTATTTCACTGACATTGCAGAATGGCTCATTAATTAATTTTGTCACTAGTAATCACTAAATAACTTCATTAAATGATTTCTCAGTACAAGAAAATATTTCAAAACTAATGGTGATGCCAAGGATAGGGGAGTTCTACGCTATATGAAAACACAGGAAAGTTACAAAACATGTATGTTTTAAAAAACAACAGCTCTGTCATGGTCTTCAAGGTTGGCTGTGGTAGTCTGCATATCTACCCAGCCAACCTCAACAAGGGCTAACCCGGAGAGCGCTTACCACATTGGTGTCGCACTCTGCCTTGAGTCGATCAAAAACCACAGCCTTACAGCAGCTGCCGGTGGGGGACCAGGGAGGACGGATGAACACCCAAATGAAGGGGTCAGCGGTGGGGGAACGCAGGCTCTCCGCCAGGCTGAAGAACCGGGACGCCTTCCGGCCACACACGTCGGCCCGCCCCTCGTCACTCAGCAGCGCTAGGATCGAGGAGAGTGAATGGAAAATGAGCATGAATAACACACCGATCATGTCCATGTCAAGATGTGTTGTACCTTGTAACCAATTCAGTCAAATATAATGGCCGATTTTAAGTGTGGCAGTACTTACGTCCTTCATTGTACAAATACGCAATCCCTAGTTTCACAGCTGCTTCAAAGTTGCCTTTCTCTGCAGCCCTGAAAGAGGATACAGAAACAAAATTCTACATTGCTCTTGCAGAAGCCATGATGTTAAGCTGACAATACTGGAAAACACACAGAGGTGAGAGCAGGACCGGGGTGTGGTAGGAGTCTATTGTACCTCTCAAAGAGCCAGACTGTGTTAGGGGCTGGCCATGTGTCCTTGAAACTGACACGGGCCCAAACACTGGAGTGGTTATCGATGATGTCACGAAGCTGAGAGTGCACCTGGTAGAAGAGGAACAAAGCCATTCATTGAGTTAACATTACTTACACGCATTCTAAAGAATGTACGGAGACATGGAGTCTGCCAGAGTGCGACTGATTAATTCAGGTGGTGACAAGACATTTAGATATGACTTCAAATGGTTGAGGAAGCTGTTCAATTGTCTGACAAGGTGTCACTCACGGCTCTGACAGCCAGAAGGTCCTCAGCAGAGAGGCATTGGAACACACACAGAAGCACCTCTTCAGGTAGAGACAGGAGAGTCAGGGCTTGAACACGCTTACGGACCCGCTTCCGTGCTGGAACGGTGAAGCATTTGGAACAACGGCAGTGTATCACTAAAGAATAATAGAGACATAAGGAAAATAACCATTACCATTTTTGGGTACAAGTACCAAGTTAAAAACAATCTAACATCTATATTTACAACTAAATTGATTCTCTAACTAAACAAAGTGTCTTCAACCGAATCTTGGAAAACCATTGACTATTGCCAGCATTTACATAAATTGTCATTCAGAATGTGTTGTCCTCAAGACAGAAATACCAGTTGAGTGTCAGTTAAGCTGGTTTCTAGCAAGCTTGCTAGAAAAAGATGCTTGGCAATAATTACGCAAAGTAATAAGTCAGTTAATGAGGATGAATTACTGAATTGTATAATACTAAAAACTGCTGGTTATTACCGTGCATATATTTTGACAGGCTAATTAAGTGGCCAAGTGTTCAATGTAACATTAAACGTTAAGTATTACTGAACTCAGCGCCCAAATTTCCCTCCTCAAACAAGCTAAAGGACTGCACTGCAATAGACTTGAGCCAATGAAAACTTTTATCAGTGTTAAAGTAATTATACGGTGAAGTAATGTCAACGTGCAACGTATTATACATACAGGTAAGTGTCTTCATTTCAAATAAAAGCAGGTTAATAACGTTGCTGTGCAGAACTAACGACTGACACAGTCGAACCAAAGAGAAACCTAGCTAGCTGGCTAGATAGATAGCGAACCTAGCTAGTGTGTACTAACAAATATTGCGTAAGATTTACAAGTCAGTACTAACAGTACCCTGATAATGTCTGTTAACGATTGACCAAATGCAGGCTATGTTAGCATTCAATAAATATGCAGAAATAGATTTTAGTCAAAACTCTAGCTAGCTATACAATGTTAGCTAAGTAGCTAGCTATCCAGCTTAGCATCTAACACATTCACATGCTAATGCTTGATTGAGTGATACTTACCGCCCGCTTTCATTTCCAGTGGAGAGATCAACTCAGTTAATGCAAGCTACCTTGCTATTCAACGTTTTGCAATCACAAAGGTGAATAATATATAAACATAAATAAATATAACGAATGTTATAAACAATATTAAATTTCTCTAGCTACTTAAACAGCCTGGATGAGCTGTCTAACCTGTTGGGATGTTACGAACTTGTTAAATTCAAATCCATGCAGGCAGCTCAACTTTTGAGGACCTCCTCAAATTAACTAAGCACCACCCGCGCGCAGAGTTTAAACATCAACTTCGATTTCATTGGCGAAAAACTGGTACGCCTAGCTACTGTCTACAGAACTTTTGATTCGTCTAGAAGTTGAAGGACCAGTTTGATTGGTTTGTCTTTACAAATAATAACATTGCCCACTGATTGGATAAAACGAAGCTTTTTCGAAGTACGCGCTTCCAAGTAGACGCATTTCATTGGTCAAAGGGGTTACAAAACGATGACAGAGTGAACCAAGTTTGCCTTGAACACGTTTTGCATTGAACTTCGGGAAACGTAGTGAGCCTTTATAATTCACTTTCAAGTAACCGATTTAAAGAGACAGAAAAATATAAAAATATATCATCACTATTGGATTCATCAGGCCTGCCCTGTCCAACCCTGTTGCTGGATATCTACTGTAAACATTCTTTTCAACCCCATTTGTGACTAAACCGATTAAGTTTTCATACAGCTAATTATTAGAATCTGGTGTGCTAAGTTAGAGTTGGAGAGAACCTATACCACTACCACTTTTCAAAGCTAATACAAATTGAGAACTGCTTTTCAGGAGTGTTTTGCCTTTGCTTTTGAATGTAGATAGGTTTACCTGAATGTCGTTGCACATTATTAATGGAGTTGCTACATACAATAGTGGACCTTTAATTAAATTAATCCAGAATATGAATATATAGAATCATTAGTACTGTCTCCACTTTATGATCCACTCAACATATCAGTTTGTTTTACTCCAATATGATAAATGATGTAAATATAAAAAGCACACAGGCAGGAGTAAAGACTTAAGCAAATTGCCCGACGACTGTGTCAGAACATCTCTAAAATGGCAAGGCTTGTGGGGTGCTCCGTCACCAGTTGTGAGTACCTACCAGCAGTGTTCTGAGGAGGGACAAACCACAAGCCAGCCAACATGGTGGTGGGCGCCCAATGCGCATTGATGCGTAAGGGCAATGAACGCTATCCCATCTCATCCAAACCGACAGAAGCTCTACTGTGGCACAAGTCACCGAAAATGTTAATGATGGCTATGGTAGGAATGTGTCACAAAACACAGTGTATGGCAGCCTGCTGCGTATGGGGATGCGTAGCGGCAGACATGTCAGATTGCACATGATGACCCCTGTCCAACATCGATGGTATGCGGGTGCTGGAACTTGTAGCAGTGGAAGAAGGTTGCCTGGTCCCATTTTCTCTTACATCACATGGACGGCAGTTTACTTGTGCGCTGATTAACTGGGGAAGTGATAGCATCAGGATGCTCTGTGGGAAGACCATCCAGTGGAGGGAGTGTGATGCTCTGGGCAATGTTCTGCTGGTAAACACTGGGTCCAGGCATTTATGTGGACAACAACTTGACACGTGTCTCCTACCAAAACATCATTGCAGATCAGGTACACCCCTTCCTGGCAATGGTATGCCCTTATGGCAGTGACTTCTTTGGGCAGGATAATATGCCCATCCACACTGTACACATTATTTGGGAATGGTTGGAGGAACATGATAAAGAGTTCGAGGTGTTGCCCTGGCCTCCAAATTCTTCTGTTAGAGATCTGTGGGATGTGCTGTACCAACAAGTCCGATACCCGGTGGCTCCACCTCGCAACGTACAGGGTTTGAAGGATCTTCTGTTAATGTCTTGTCGCCTGATACCACTGGACACCTTAAGGTGTCTTGTAGAGTCCGTACCTTGGCGGGTCACCACAGTTTTAGTGGCAAACAGAGGACAGACAGCATGTTAGGCAGGTGATCATAGTGTCATCAGTGTAATGGCTGGTCAATCCTTGCATCAATAGCTCTAAGAATCTCAGAAATTCTAGAGAGTTATCAGACTCTTAGTGGTGACCAGTCCTCTTCCTGCTGTGCCGCGTGAACATTGTAAGAGTACTTGACCTTTTGGCATCATTGTTGTGTTCAGATGACCAAACAATAGACATGTGGACTGTGTCCAATGTCTTAAAACAATCAGGGTTACATAGGTTGTGCAATTTATCACATTTCTGTTTTTTATCACATTTTCTAAGCAATTTCACCAAATTGTAATATTTGGAAATGCACTGCTTATTTATTTATATTCTATTGTTTTTGGAATATTTTTCTGCCCTGAAGCCTAAACTATTCTCCTTCAGTTTTACAGGACATTTTCTACTGTTCTACACCATTTGCTTTGACATATTCAATTTATTAGGATAACTGAAAGAAAATGGCTAACTACATCAGTGGGTGTCCTTTGGAGGTCATACACCCTTTGATAGACTTCACTAGAAAATTGAGACCCTTACACACACACACACACACACACACACACACACACGCAATAAGTAGCCCTAAGCAACCACTTATTTTCCTAGTGCCAGGAACTGGCACAGCGCTATTCTGACCTAAGACTAGTAGTTAAGTTCAGTCAGAATTTTTTTGTCAGAACATGCTCCAATCAGCCAAACAACAGGACTGATCTATTAAAGGCATGTTTGACAGTTTGATTCCAGGAGACATTTCGTGAAGCAATGTTTTGCAGAAAGACCTACATTTCTGTAGAAAGTCTTTTTTCAGAAATTCATTTGAGTTCCAACAGTCATGGGATAAGGCTGACAGTTGGCTTTCAGAGGGCCTGACGCTTCAGACAGGATGCTTATTACATCTGTCTGGGGCAGGAAAGGAAGGAGGGGCAGGAAATTACCAGGAAAAATCATGGAAGAAGCATGATAAACCGTGACTCTGTCAAAACTAAATCATTGCAAATGTGGATTTAAGCAGTTTTTTCCAAACTGAGCTTTAAATCTTTTTTAAAATAACGCCAGACAATCATGCACAAAAATACTGTGTGTGAAAAGGAAAGTAAATATGATTACTTGTTGTTTTTCGGCCAAAACTTCTATACAAGTTGATTGGTCTGGCATTTTGTTAACAGTAGGCCTATGTGTTAATGGAAATATCAAATAGAATCTGCATGAATTGGAAAATATTTAAATCATTTTTAGAACTCCAAAGGTCACATTAAGCTGCATGTATTACAGATATGGGTTTTGTCAAGCATCAGTGACTTTTAATCAGAATAATTTTTCTCTTCACAGTTTACTGGAATCTTTGCCATACCATATCATTTTAATAAGGAATCATGCCTCATTCTTCATTTGAGAATTTGTGAATAATGGATATTTATATTATTATTCAGCATTTTCCCTCCTCAGTTCTTCAGTGCTAAAAATAGATTGTTGTCTTCACCATGTAAAATCAATGGAGTTAAAAGTCATTCTTTACATTGCAATCTCACATTATATCTAAAATATCTACTGACCTATCATTGTGTAGTCACCCCAGCAACGGGAAGTGATGGGCCTGAATAGTAAACGGCCAACCGAATTAAATGAGATACATAGATTAACCTTTGCAGACAGTTTCTTATAATAGAGAATGGAGCTGAAGAGGCAAGGAAGGACACATTCATTAGTGATCATGAAATGGATGCTATCCAGGACTTGTATCAACATCAGAGTCTCTAATGAGCTAACCTGTATTTTTTTATTAGAATTGCCATGACATAGACATAAATGCTATTTCATGCTTTATAAATGAGTTTTTCCCAGCCACTGTGCATCAACACTGTTGTTGCTTGCTACTTGGGGTTTCAGACTGTGTGTTTTGTAAAAGCACTTTGTGACAACTGCTGATGTAAAAAGGCTTCAGAAATACATTTGATTGATTGATTTTCACCATAGACAATAGTCACCACAGACCGAATTCCCCATAGATACTATTCACCATAGACAGAAGTCCCTATAGATACTATTCACCATAGACCGAATTCCCCATAGATACTATTCATCATAGACATAATTCACTATAGATACTATTCACCATAGACAGAAGTCCCTATAGATACTATTCATCATAGACAGAATTAACTATAGATACTATTCATCATAGACAAGATTCACTATAGATACTATTCATCATAGACAAGATTCACTATAGATACTATTCACCATAGACAGTAGTTACAACAGACAGTATTCACAATATATACTATTCACCATAGACAGATGTTACAACAGACAGTTTTTAAAGAAATATTGTAGGTCAGTAGAGCCTATTTTTTTGTGGAGTAATCCTAGGCACGACTTGGAAGTTGTACAGAAACAGTTCAATTTGGCTCTTAGTGGCTCACAGAATAACACCCACAGCAGGCAATCCATACACCTTTCATGGCTGTGTGTGTGTGTGTGTGTGTGTGTGTGTGTGTGTGTGTGTGTGTGT